>JALPQI010002897.1:0-20469 GCA_025490895.1 Thaumatotibia leucotreta | reverse complement strand
AATTAGAAAAAAATATCTGAAAGTTATAACGTGATTTTTGTCATTTAATTTACTGATTTACGACACAAAATTAACAGGATGCTTAGCCAAGTTGCCAAGCGCTAGTGCTTAGTAGCGTATCTTAGTTCTCCCTCTCTGTCACTCTTTCATATTAGTTCGACAAAAACAGGTAGCTGCCTTTCGTTTACGTTTGACGATTAAGCGTTAGCGATTGGCAACTTGTCTAAGCACCCTGGTCTTCCTACTGTAGCTATGTATAAAACAAGAGTACTTTCATTGTTATACATAATATACATTTGAGTTGGTGTGTCCCATTACATTATTTATTATTATGTATTAAAGTAACCAACATAGCTCTCCGAATCGCAAAACCGAAGCGGCAGTGGGCGGGGCACATTGCATGTAGACCCGTTGGCCGTAGGATCGGACATGTTTTCGAGTGACGGCCACGTACCGGAAGGCGCAACGTCGGTAGCCCCCCACAAGGTGGACTGATGACCTGGTGAAGGTCGCAGGAGTCCGCTGGATGCGGGTGGCGCAGGATCGGTCATTGTGGCAATTTTTGGGGGAGATAGACGAGACCAGGCGTCTTTCGGCTTAAGGTGCGTTTAAACCAAAAGAACTTCGCTGTTCTAGCGCCCGTTCTAGGAAATCAAACAATCACGTTTTGTTTACCGATCGAATTTCGTAGAGTGGGAGGTTAGAACAGCGAATGCTCTTTTAGTTTAACCGCACCTTAATATGATGATGATTATGTAATTACTATTTCAAGACATGTTTTATTTAAACTGTTTATAGGCCGTGTGGTGACGGCAGTAAGAGTACATTTGTCACCACTCCAACTCCTCCTGCGGGTGTCGTAAGAGTCGACTAAGTGATTGAAGTATCGCTGACCATTATTTGATCAGAGTGGACAGTTGGATACATTACTGCGATCGCCAATTCGCTTGCCCATCGTGGCGATTATGGGCATTTACCTCCTAATGCGTCAATACGTATAGTTAATAAAAGAGGCCTACGTCCAGCAGTGGACTATCATAGGCTGATGATGTATGTATGTATGATGTATATTTAAACTACGAAACATTTGTTACGACCTTCGCAAATAATTTTCATTATCTTAAGTTACAACATGCCAACAATTTTATACACATTGTTTCAAAGTGAAGACAGTAACATGAGACGATCATGAAACTCATGAAAGTCGGGATTAAATTAAGTTTTACACTTAACTTCAAGTTACATTTGAGAGACAAAAGGTCGCCTATTACAAGTACACTCAAAGGCAAAATAAGGTGTAGGTATAGTTCGTGAAATATAAATTGGTAACTTTCTACCTACATTATAGTGAAAATAAACATTCAACTTATATTTCTCGAACTATACAATATAAAAATGCTCAAAAATATGTCCCAGTGCACTTATTCTGTGTAATAAAGAACCTCGTAAGGTCATAACATATTTATAAGAGATGTCTTCCGATAAATATATGTTTGCACTTGACTGTACCGTGTTAAAATGATATTGTATAAAAACATGCACTGGATGGATGGAAGGCGGCCACTTCACTAGTCAGCACACTGCTGACATTCATTTGTTTATGGATTTTGCATCGGGAACGCTAAATGCAGCTGTTTTGGTGCATGTTTGAGCACTTGTAATTCCTAAAGTACTTAAGGTATAACTGTATGGTGTTATTTTTTAGCTAACATCCTGTACTAACAAATAACAACACCAAATACCTATCTTAACGACCCCGTTTTCATGCAAATTTAAATTAATTAAAAAATTGAGGCAAATTTGTTACTATTTTTCATTTTTCATTTTTTTTTGCCTTATTGTTGCAATAGTTGCGTCAAATGATTAGCTTAATTCGTTTGCATGTCTAATGAGCTCTCTAACGAAATTTTTTTGCAAAGATATGACAGATAACAAACGTATAATTCCAGAAATACCTCATGCACCCGTATTCGTCTGTTTGAAATTTTAAAATTGCCGACATTTAATTATCGTTGGCACAAAAAAAAAATTGCATGGTAATTTATCGATGAAATTGATTGTAGTTTAAGCCCTTACAAGCTCCGACACCGTTGACCAAACACCCTGTATATAATGGCCACTAATATGCATAACTCACCACCGAGAAGGGGTGGAAATATGGAAGCAGGTTTCTTAAAAAAAAACGTGTTTTTGACACCTCAAAGTAATTATGAGTGTCATTTTTAAATGCATTTATTTCAGAAAGCTTTGCTCAGTTACAAACGTAATTAAATAAACTTTATAAGCTAATCTTTGAACTACGTATGGAATGGTTTATTTTATGATTAGAATACCGGTAATTTTAATTTTTTGTTTTAACTTTTTCATTGTTGGTTGGGGTACTTTCGTACAGCCAAGAATGTATGAGAAATCCTTACTGTACGAATGTACCCCAATATTATTCTTTAGTGAGACTATTGTTATTTCCAAATGAAGTCGTCGATATATGTAAAAAAAAAATTGTAAATAAATACAGACAGTTGAGAACAAAACTAATACTGTGGTAAAAAATACTATGTACAAAGGCACCCCACGCATGGGGCGGTTTCGTACAATTTTCATTTTTTGGGAAATACTATCTGACGTTCTTACCTTACTTTGTATTAGCTCTAAGCTGAACTTTTATGTAAGCCAGATAATATAGCCACCAAGCAGCATTGATTTCATTAAAAAATTGCTAGTTTTTTTTTTCTACAAGGCATAGAGTAAAAAGTGTACGGATCCTCCCAACTTTCCCCTACGCGTGGCGTAGACCACGAACCTTGTAATGTTTTCGAAACGTCGGGATGTCGTTAAAAATTAATATACACAATATAATCCGTTTAAATAGTTTTATTTCAAGAACAATAAGATTTTATATAAATACGTGTTAGAGAATGCCTTAAGGCATTAAGTCCGCCAATAGTATATTTTGGGCAAAAAAAATTAAATAAATAAATAAATAAGTATAATCCCACAATGTCGTAACATATGTGCTTACCATAGAAAAAATCAGCTGCGAAAGACTCTGGTTGTCACGGGATTCAAACCCGCTTCCTCTGGATTGCCAGTCCAACATGCTTCCAATTACACCAGCAGTGTTATTCACTAAGGAAACCGCCTTGCTGTCAGCGCTGTGTCAGCGCTGCGGCAGCGTCGAGCCTAAAAATGGTATTCACTAATGTACTTTAAACGACACTAGTGCTCGGCGACGAATGCGGCGTGAGCTGGAACTACACTGCGTCGAGAGTTACCGCCTACAGTTCGACGACGAGCTGTTCTGCGTTAGTGAATACCGTTTTTCACAGCGCTGCGCTCGACGTCGAAGTGAAGGCTGTCTCGTCGTCGAGCTCGTTGATGAACGCAGCGTCGAATGTGTGAATAAGAGAATAGCATAGCTGATAGGATTTTAGACAAGGCTATCTCGACGTCGAGCTCGTTGATGAAAGCAGCGTCGAATGTCTGAATAAGAGAATAGCATAGCAGACGACCTTCCGTGAATCACAGCGAATTTAGTCAATGATATTGTGAAAAGAAACACTAGCAACATCTGTACTTAATGCTTAGAAGCTGCTTAGAAGGTACCATACTACTTCAACCAAATAAATAAGCACGTTAGATAAGAGCCAATCGATACGCGGGAAGTTGTCTTAATGGTTGTTTATCTTTTGTCCTGCGACCATGTACAACATGGACGTCTAACGCCAGCTCAAAATGCCCCCAAAACCAATTTTTCAATTGTGCTAAGATGGGCAGGACATAGCGCTTTCTTAACACCGCGCATATTTCGGCGCAACATCTGACAAATGTTTATAGAATATATTAGCTAATCAAAATTTTGATGGACCAAACACAACTATTTTAAATGGCGGTTTAAGTTTTTATAGGTTGATATTGAAATTCATTACCGTGATGCATTGAAGAGGGGGTGACACTTGTCAACTAAAGTTCAGGACCGTTTTTGAAAGGCAATTTAGTATGGCGTGCGGCTTCCATGTTTTATTTGTTCGTAGCTTTTGTCAAATTACTGAATTAAGGAGACATCTGTTTTATGTAGGTACTTACTTAGCAAAGTTAATGTGAACTGTTTTACGTCAAGGTGCACGTAGCGAATTTCAGACCTTTCTCTTTAGGTACTAATTTTTTTTTTCATTAACTTGACTTAATTTATAAATAATTTTGGGGACAACTCAAATGGTCTATGTAAAGTTTTCCGTAGGTATGAATATTACATTTTTCCCTTATAGCCGTCGTCTAAAGGTTCAAGAATATACGGCTCTTTTAATTTTATTTTCTGTAAATTATTGATCATCTTTTTTTGAGTCATTGAGGTGACATTTGTGCAGTTTTATGGATGAAGCCTAATACGTTCGTCCGCAATCAGTACAATAAAATAGAAAAAAAAAACGGTCAGCTTCATCCTATCCTAGCCGGTTTCGGCCACGGCGACTGCATTCTGCTGAGAGCGTCGCTGATGAGCTCTTGGGTGACAGACAACCGATTTTTGCAACGAATGTACGACCACAATTGCTGCAAGTTAGCTTCAATGTCACTCGTATCATTCATTAATTTAAATTTTCTATTTCATTGCACTTGTTGCGGACGAAAGCAGTAGGCTCTGTTCATCCATAAAACTGCATAAATGTCATCTCACTCACCTAAAAAAGGATTTTTAAGTAATTTCTTGAACCTTAAGATAACCGTTATCAGGGAAAAATATAATGTTCATACCTTTACAAAACTTTACATAGCCAATTGAATGGCTGGGGTAGGTACTTACTGAAGCTGACAAAAGAATAATGTTTCTATTTTACTTTGTACTCACAATAAATACCGAGCGACAAAAACATCGTTCATATTTAATATCGCTTCGCAGAGGTAAAATCCTTACATACGTTATGGCAAATTCCATACACGTGCCTGTTTATAAGTGCACAGGTTGCCGTGTACGAGTGGGCAGAGCAATAAAGCTGAGATTCAGAACCCATTAACTATCATCCAATGTAATAATCGCTGCCCATCATCAATAGTTTATCAAAGAATGATCAGTGACACTTCAATCCCTTAGTCGGATTGATGATGGGCAGCAGCGTCATCATAGTGGACTCTCCATAGCTCGTTGAGCGACTCTGAGTTTAGACTTGAGGCCGATGGTGAAGGACCGCGTTTCGGCATTGTAGACTTTCGTCTTAAGGCACTGAGGTATGTCGGACGAAAAGATATCGCGTAGTTTCCCGAACGCTGCCCAACCGAGCTGGATTCGGCGGTTGACCTCCTTCTCGAAGTTGGACTTACCTAATTGGACTACTTGTCCTAGGTAGATATACGAGTCAATAACTTCGAGTACGACATTGGCATTTGGCATAACTTTCGTTGAGAAACTAGGTTAAGTTCATCGAGCATTTTGCCGAGTTCCTCCATCGACTCTGCCATTCTGCCATGACTACGATATCGTCGGCAAACCGAAGGTGAGTGATGTTTTCGCCGTTCACATTGATGCCAAGTCCTTGCCATTCCAGGAGCTTAAATGCATCTTCCATTGCGACAGTAAACAGTTTCGGAGATATGACATCTTCCTGCCTTACGCCTCTTCGCAACGGAATTGCCTTCGTACCCTGCTCCTGTACTCGGACCGACATTGTGGCGTTGCTATACAAGCACTTCAACACTTCGATGTACCGATAGTCAATGTGGCATCGCTGAAGACACTCAAGCACTGCCCATATTTCTACGGAAGGCTTTCTCATCCACAAACGCTAAGCATAATGGCAAGTTATACTCCTCGGTCTTCTGTATAATTTGTCGCAGCGTATGTATGTGGTCTATGGTACTTTAGCCTTTTCGGAATCCAGCTTGTTCGGGAGGCTGGAAGTCATCAAGTCTGTGTTCGAGACAGTTCGTGATGACTCTTGAAAACAGTTTATAAACATGACTCAGAACTCCCAGAAGCGTGATGGGTCTGTAGTTCTTCAAAATTACACGACATTATAATAATGCTCACAAAAGATCAGACGGCGTACCATCGTCTCCATTGACGTCAGTCATAAACTCACCGCAGGAACTAGCTTATAATTGGTCTCATACGAAGCCTCCCGCGGGGTTTATTCATTTATACACATTTAATAATATCTACATATTTCTGAACGTATGTCAAAGGCATAAAGAACAAAATAGTTGACATATTTTTGAAGCCAAATGTTTGATTGATACGATGTTTGGTTAAAGAAAACCTTAATGAAATAGACTTGAGTTGAGTTTCGATTGATAGATTTGGACTTTTTGTCCTTGATTGGTAAGATAGTTGAAACGATAAATGGTTAATAAAATTTCTTATTTTGTGCGGCTTTGTTAATCGTTGCGAAAGTCGTGAAATTATACGTGTAGGGAGGAGGGTAGCGTCAATCATTAAGAATTAATTAATTAATTTCATCATCATCTTATTATTATCAGCCGAAGACATCCACTGCTGAACATAGGCCTCCCCCAAAGATTGCCATAATGACCGGTCCTGTGGCACCCGCATCAGTCCACTTTGTGAGGGGAAAGAAAGAACTTAATATTTTTTCATCACACCTGTTCGGTAAGTGCGCCAATACGCTGCGGTGATGCGCGCCGTAGGTGCGTCATTACGTCCTAGTAGGCCGTTAAGGATTTTCATACAACATTACGTCGCACTAGCGCGCCTTCAACTTGGGCTTTACTTTCACACTCGTTCGCAAATTCTTACTTACCGCCCTAAATACACAATGTACTAAAAACTATTTCATTTCGTAAGAAAAGTAAAGTGAGGACCAATGTAAATTAATCGTTAACACTTTCATTGCGGACGAGTGCTACGCGCTACGCTCGTAGCCGATCCCGTGAATTTTCCGCTTTGTAGCGAAAATGGACCTCCCACAGAGAACTCCCCACGGGAGTTCTCCGCGCACAAAGTGTGAATTAGCGTTTGAAAATAACAGATAGCAGTTACTCGCAGTGTTTGACAACTAAGCAATACACGCTTTACATCGATAGTTCGAAAGATCATCATCATCATCAGCCTATGTTAGTCCACTGCTGGACGTAGGCCTCTCCTATTAACTATGCGTTTAGACGCGTTAGGAGGTAAATGCCTATAATCGCCACGCTGGGCAAGCGGATTGGCGATCGCAGTAATGTGTCCACTATGATGACGCTGCTGCCCATCATCAATAAAAAACTAAAAGAAAGATATAAAATTATATTTTCTTCAGTTAGGTACCGCAAGGATTGCACATGAAATAAGACTATAAAAAACGAATAAACTCGTGTATATTTATTGAATATAACTTCATACCGACGTTTCGTACACTTTACAGGGTTTGTGGTTTGCGGGCGACTGACAATGGAGGAAATTTAATAGATTAGATCTAGTCGGGATAAAGTTAATATATGCGAGTTTATCCGTTTTCCATAGTTTTATTTCATGGATTTCCGAGGTTTTCCCGATGGACTACAGTATGGGGTTCTTCAAAAGAGGAGTGTACAAGTTCTTATTGGGTCGGCAACGCGCATGTGACACCCTAGGCTACGGTGACTGCTTTCCATAAGGCGGGCCGTATGCTTGTTTGCCACCGACGTGGTATAAAAAAAAAGTTTATTTTTTTTTTCATCTTAACACACTGTAGAAATGTTAGTACGTTAATTAATATTATTTTGTCTCAAAACATATTTTTTTCTCGTAATTGTGATGAAAGATATTGTATCTACAGGAATATCGATAAGAATTAATTAATTAATTTCATCATCATCTTATTATTATCAGCCGAAAGACATCCACTGCTGAACATAGGCCTCCCCCAAAGATTGCCATAATGACCGGTCCTGTGGCACCCGCATCAGTCCACTTTGTGAGGGGAAAGAAAGAACTTAATATTTTTTCATCACACCTGTTCGGTAAGTGCGCCAATACGCTGCGGTGATGCGCGCCGTAGGTGCGTCATTACGTCCTAGTAGGCCGTTAAGGATTTTCATACAACATTACGTCGCACTAGCGCGCCTTCAACTTGGGCTTTACTTTCACACTCGTTCGCAAATTCTTACTTACCGCCCTAAATACACAATGTACTAAAAACTATTTCATTTCGTAAGAAAAGTAGAGTGAGAACCAATGTAAATTAATCGTTAACACTTTCATTGCGGACGAGTGCTACGCGCTACGCTCGTAGCCGATCCCGTGAATTTTCCGCTTTGTAACGAAAATGGACCTCTCACAGAGAACTCCCCTCGGGAGTTCCCCGCGCTCAAAGTGTGAATTAGCATTTGAAAATAACAGATGGCAGCTACTCGCAGTGTTTGACAACTAAGAAATACACGCTTTACATCGATAGTTCGAAAGATCATCATCATCATCAGCCTATGTTAGTCCACTGCTGGACGTAGGCCTCTCCTATTAACTATGCGTTTAGACGCGTTAGGAGGTAAATGCCTATAATCGCCACGCTGGGCAAGCGGATTGGCGATCGCAGTAATTGTGTCCACTATGATGACGCTGCTGCCCATCATCAATAAAAAACTAAAAGAAAGATATAAAATTATATTTTCTTCAGTTAGGTTCCGCAAGGATTGCACATGAAATAAAACTATAAAAACGAATAAACTCGTGTATATTTATTGAATATAACTTCATACCGACGTTTCGAACACTTTACAGGGTTCGTGGTTTGCGGGCGACTGACAATGGAGGAAATTTAATAGATTAGATCTAGTCGGGATAAAATTAATATATGCGAGTTTATCCGTTTTCCATAGTTTTATTTCATGGATTTCCAAGGTTTTCCCGATGGACTACAGTATGGGGTTCTTCAAAAGAGGAGTGTACAAGTTCTTATTGGGTCGGCAACGCGCATGTGACACCCTAGACTACGGTGACTGCTTTCCATAAGGCGGGCCGTATGCTTGTTTGCCACCGACGTGGTATAAAAAAAAAGTTAATTTTTTTTTCATTTTAACACACTGTAGAAATGTTAGTACGTTAATTAATATTATTTTGTCTCAAAACATATTTTTTCTCGTAATTGTGATGAAAAATATTGTATGCATCAGTCGGTAAGCGGATTATAAACACGAGTCATTAAAGCCCTCACCTCTCTACATGCACAATGTACTCTATTTATACATATTTAAGAAAATTAAATTTGGCTGTAAAAATAGGAACAAAAAACTGTATATCTCTTTTTTAGGGTTTCGTAGTAAATAGTAAACAAGGAACCCTCATATTTCGCCATATCTGTCTGTCTATCTGTCCGCAGTATAGCTCAGTAGTTAGTACAGTCAAAGACAAAATAAGGTGTATACAAAAATGTTCAAAAATATGTCCCAGTGCACTCTAATTCTTATTTTTGATCCGTGGGTCCAAAACAAATGAAAAAAATCAGTGGATTATCTCTCAGAATACTTTAAAATAAAACTATTTCAAATATAATCGGCGTAGTCGTTTTTAAATAACCACGAAACCCTACACTCAGCATGACCTGACATGCTCTAGGCCGATTTTTTTCATAAATTTGACCATCACCACCGCCAGTCCAAAATACCGTTCTCTCAAAATAGAGGTTATGCCATCAATTAAGATTCAGCAAGCCAAAATAACGCTATTGTAAACAAACGAACAATTCCGTAGCCATTAGCTACACGTTTCATTAAAAGGTCGTATCTTCATAGCAACTACATTGCTTAAAACATGCAAATCTATTTAACACCGTAACACAAAGGTAGAAGTCTCAATATTGCTACACATACCTGGACTATACATAGTTAACTGATCGATTGTGAACCTTATAACAATGAGAATAAAGCATACGAATAGTGAGTCGAATTTGGAATCATTTGATCGCATTTGCCAAATAAATATACCTCAATGCAGCTGACAACACCTTTGTTACCTTTAACTTAAAGTACAATTCGGTTAGATTTGACTGCAAGTTATCGTTCTGGAATTATACTTGATTTCTTTCTCAAACTCGTATCTTAGGATTCGTATAAACATGTCTTGGCATGTATGAATTAAGATCGATTTTGCAAGGAATTGGTTGGAGGGTTAATAAAAGACGTTCAAATGGATTCAGTTAACTATAAATACGGAGCTATATTTAATATTATTAGCCATTATTGTCGAGTTATTTATTCTGCCGGGACTGATGAGTAATATACATTGTTTTACGTGGGAGGTAAGTTATATAAGTTAGTTATTTTAGATAAGTATTGCAGACGAGTATACTGGGTGTTTCCTGAGCCACTCATGACGTACACACCGTATAAGTGATAATATGACATCGAACAACCACAGAATTAGATTTGGAAAGAAGAAACAAGTTCATTCATTTGTATGGTGGCCGAGCGTGTCAGATTTTGTACTGAAGTTGTTACTTGCCTATGATTTTAAATATGTCTGAGGCCCTTGAGTATTCATATTTTTTGTGTTGTTGCAATTAATATTACTTAAGGAGGCATTATTAATGTTTTTGTTCACTTCAACTAACAAAATTTGACGCCCGAAAGCTGCAAGCTGCGATTAAAGACGGACAACTCAGTGGATTTCACCGAGTTCATTTGACACGCTAAGTAGATACGTTTGCGTGATCGTATATATGACATCTGTGCGAACAACCTTTAGTATGGGACCATAAAAAACACTTTCCCATATAAAATATCAAGATCGCGTAGGGGAGATTGGATAGGATAGCGTAATTTTTAAATGGACATTTATATTTATTTGCCGTGTGGTGACGGCAGTAAGAATACATTTGTCACCACCCCAACTCCCCCTGCGGGTGTAGTAAGAGTCAAGTAGTCAACTAAGGGATTGAAGTGTCACTGACCATTCTACAAGATCGATGATGGGCAGCAGCGTCATCATAGTGGACTCATTACTGCGATCGCCAATCCGAATGCCCAGCGTGGTGATTATGGGCATTTACCTCCTAATGCGTCTATACGCATAGTTAATAGGAGAGGCCTACGTCCAGCAGTGGACTAACAGGCTGATGATGATGATGATGATACATTTATTTCAGGAGGCTTTGCTCACTAGGTACTATGATATTGAACTAGGTACATATGAAGTGGTTCATTTTAGGATCCCAGTCATTTTTTAAATTTCGTATTAACTTTTTGTTTTTTGGGTGGGGTACCGTCGTACAGCCACGAATGTATGAGGATCCTTACTGTACGAATGTACCCCAATCATTCCGTTTAGCGAGAACATTATTTCCAAATGAAGTCGTCGATATACGAAAAAAAATGTAAAAAATACAGCCTGTTGAGAACAGGGTGCTTAGACAAGTTGCCAATCGCTAACGCTTAATCGTCAATCGTAAAGGAAAGGCAGCTACCTGTCTTTATCACACTAATATGAAAGAGTTGACAGAGAGAGAAAACTACGATACGCTTCTAAGCGCTAGCGATTGGCAACTTGGCTAAGCATCTTGAACTTATACGTGGTAAAAAATACTTCCCACGTATATCTTTTTTTCGGGAATAGCAATCTGACGTTTTTACCCTGCTTTGTAATAGCTCTAAACCGAACCGTTATTAAAGCCAGACATACTAGCCATCGAGCAGCATTGATTTAATTTTAAAATTGCTAGTAGTTGTTTTTCTGTGAGGCATAGAGTGAAGAATATACAGTCGACGTCAAAGATATCGTTGCGGTTTAAGTGCCAAAAATATATTTACATGACCTTAAAATCAAGGCAATAAAGTCATGTAAATATATTTTTGGCACGTATACCATAACGATATCTTTGACGTCGACTATACTAACCCACCCACTTCCCGCTATGCATATAAAAACTAGAAAACTACGCGATTTTGGGGTTGATTCTGCACTAAAAGTTGGTCAGCATTACTTCTAGTTAAACACAATGTATGCGAGCTTATTAGTGACTCAGGAAGCACCGTGTATTAAAATTAAGTAATTTATTTAGAAACAATATAAGGCAAGTGTGACAACTAATCGGATTCATCGAATGATATTTATTAGATTAAAATAAGTACGTCACTTTGAACGTAAAAGATAATCCCAAAGCCATATATTTACGTAGGTAAATATGATAGAAGATAAATAGTAAATATTAGTATTTTAGCACTAACGTTAAGCCGTTAATGGGTTCTAGGTAAATACGACCTTTTAAGATTATTTGGATTAGTGAAACTTAAAAAAATAAAATTATACAGGGTGTTACACGGGCCACTGAAAACCTTGAACGAGGTGATTAAGTAGGCTATACTGAACAACTTTTACTATGGGGCCAATTACGAATTCAAAAAAAAAAATTTACATGCGTTTTGACCGATCGATCACGACATTTTGTATGAAAGAGCCAAATTTTTTTTGAGAGTTTTGGGTTAGCGTTATAGTAAAAAAGAGTGAATAAAAGATAAGAACAAGGATAGCAATAGCAAAAAAAGCATTCACTACAAACAGACATATATATAACAGCAAAATCCATGTAAACATAAGGAAGAACTTGATCAAAACCTACATTTAATTTTGGAGCACTGCCCTCTAGGTACGGATGTGAAAGCTGGAACATGCAACACAGGATTGCCGAAGTCTAGAGGCTTTTAGAGTGATTTTTGCCCTTGGTGATATTTGATGAACGTAAGCCGACTCAAATCGTCATCTTTCGTGATATTTTGCTGGTCATCCCTCCAAAATGATCCCATGATTTTTGAATAACGTCATTGTTTTTTTTATGGAATTGGAGGCAAGCGAGAACACGGATCGCCTGATGGTAAACGATCACCGTCGCCCATGGACACCCGCAATACCGTGGTATTACAAGTGCGTTGCCGACCTTTAAGATGGGAATACGCTCTTTTCTTGAAGATTTGAAGATCATAACGGTCCGGAAACACCGCAGGCGACAAATCATTCCAGAGTATAGCCATAATGTATGTCATCATCATCATCATCATCAGCCTATGATAGTCCACTGCTGGACACAAGCCGCTCCTATTAACTATGCGTATAGACGCATTAGGAGGTAAGTGCCCATAATCGCCACGCTGGGCAAGCGGATTGGCGATCGCAGTAATGTGTCCTCTATGATGATGCTGCTCATCATCAATATTTTATCAAATAATGGTCAGTGACACTTCAATCCCTTAGTCGACTCTTACGACACCTGCAGGAGGAGTAACTCCTCCTGCAGGTGTCGTAAGAGTCGACTGTTGACCCCAACTGTTGGGGTGGTGACAAATGTATTCTTACTGCCGTCAGCACACGGCTAATAATATATGTATGTATAGTTCGGGACATAATATTATTTGACCGACTCTTATCTTACTTACGACCTTTTGTTTTGCATCATTAACAATAGAAAAGTGCTCGACTTCTGATTGTCTAGTAAGTGTTAACGCAAAACAAAAGGTCGTAAGTAAGATAACAGTCGATCAATAGTACATTGTGCATCAAGGGAGGTAAGTACGGAATCACTAACGACAGTGTTAGAAGCCCGACGCCGTCAGGCGGAGGGCTTTTATGACTCGAGTTAGTATTCCGCTTACCGACCGTGATGCATACAATGTTTTTCATCACACTTGCCAACCAAAACATAAGTTTTAAGACATAATATTATTAAATGACGTACAGACATTTCTGTTACTCCCTAGGGAATTTCACTTTTCTATTACTCCCGCTACGCACGCAAGCAATGGCGCGCTTAGACAGCAAGTGTGATGAAATAGTTATTTGTTATACAAGGGTGCAAAGTTGTATTTTACCCGCGAGTATGAAATTGAAACACGAACAAGCGAAAAGATTCTATAGTTGAACCACGAGCGAAGCGAGTGGTTCTAAAATAGAATCCTGAGCGCAGCGAGTGTTTTAACATACGAGAAGTAAAATACATTTGCACCCGTGTGTAACACAAAACTTTTCCCCTCACTATAGCGAGGAAACTCAAAAAAGGTAATTATTTGTTCACATTACAATCATTATCGGGTTAGTGATTATAATTTTCCAAATGCATCATGTATTTAATGCAAGATTTTGTCGCAGTAAACTTACCACGAAAAAGTAAACGCAGCACGATTTTAACACATTCCTGTAGTTGCACACCAACGCCAATGCATTATTAAATCATTCTCATTCATTATTTTTACAAAATTATAACAGAGCACCCTGAAAGTTGTTTAGTTTACTATTTTTATGCGTGTTCGAGTCGGTAAATAAAGATTATAACCTATAATATTCTTTGACAATGTTGACGTTGACATTTTCTGCGTTTTGTGATTGCATCTAGTCATCTTATCATCATTCACTAAAACAATTTTTACTTATAGAATTTTAGGATTTATATGTTAAAATCATCATATTATATAAAGGTTTGTATTTTACACCAAATTCTCAAACAAATTATTTAATTATCATTAATATGGAACAATTTCCATGAGCATTTTACGTTTTGTTATTCCAAAACCAAGGTCATTACTTTGCCACACAAGTGAATAATATGCGTTTTTACACGTTCGTACTAAAGGATAAACGAGCACTTTACGAGCTAGTGAGGGGAAAATAATATTTCCCGAACTATACTCATAAGAAAAGCAACATTTTAGAGCCAGCACGTGTTTCGAAATTAATAATTTAAATACTTATGCTGTAAAGGGTTTCATTTACCCTGAAAATGGACCACGAATTTTATGCAAATTCCTGCCTCGAATACCTTCTGCAACGTTTCAGTGAAATAGTTTTAATGAAAAGTTATACATACTTCTTCAAGTATATTTTCATACTAATAAAAAGGCTGTTTGACACTGAATAAAAAAAAATGATCTTATATTTACTGATTATTTTAATTTCCGTAAAGGTGCATTCAGACCAAACGAGCATTCGCTATTTTATCCCCCATTCTACGAAATCAACGAATCACGTTTTGTGTAACGATCGAATTTCGTAGAGTAGGGGATTAGAATAGCGAATGCTCGTTGGGTCTGCCATCCACTGTACCTACATTTATATGTTTAAAAAAGTCCAAAAGCCACATATACCTCCCATTCATTTTATCAATTGATCATCAATAAACAAACCCTAATCAGCCAAATGCTCGCAAAATTTAGGTTATGAAATAGGGAAATTGTATACGAAAACATATTTGAATACATTTGAGCAGAATCATCCTCATTTTAACGTATTACCTTTATTGTCTATTGGAAATGAAATTGGCGAATACTTCAAATAATAAGAGTACCTTCATTTGAATATCTGATTTAATGGCAATTTATACAGGGTGATCTCGGAGACGTGCTATCCTCCTGCCGCCCAGACTATTAAAAATGCCCGTTAATTTTGAATTCGCGGCGGCAATTAGTTTAACTCGTAGTTAACCATATTTTGTAAGAGGTCGAAAGACCCCCTACCGCATTGAACGTGTTAATAGTGCAGGAAATAGAATAGGATTTCGTTTGTTGAGGAGACTTTGTAATAGGCCTCTGGGCGGCAGGAGACAACTTTTTTTCTTTTTAGAAACCGACAAAGGAGATTCTCAATTCGATTTTTTTTTGTTGTATGTATGTTACCCAATATTTTTTGGCAAAAAATACGCAAGTAATTATAGTGGGCTACCCTAATTAACTACACGTTCTGTACCGCGGAAGAACAAAGTAATATTGTTAATCCCTTATAATGCCCTCGCCGGGATTCGAACCCGGAACCTCCAGCTTCGTAGGCAGGGTCACTGCCAACTAGGCTACGGAGGCTGATAAACTTTTTATGTCCTAGTTTACTTTTAAGGTGCGTTCAAACTAAAAGAGCATTCGCTGTTCTAACCTCCCACTCTACGAAATTCGATCGGTACACAAAACGTGATTGGTTGATTTCGTAGAACGGGCGCTAGAACAGCGAATGCTCTTTTGGTTTAAACGCACCTTTAGTAAATCGCGATTATACACACCTGCCATAACGCGTTGCGATAAGATAGTATGCTATCTTTCATTAGCATGATGGATAGATGCGGTTCATGGCTGAAATTCTGTGCATAGTTTTTATTCTACTGTACGCTTTTGTATTTCCACCATCATTTTGTCAGCTTCCGTAGCCTAGTTGGTGGTGACTCTGGCTACGAAGCTGGAGGTTCCGGGTTCGAATCCAGGCGAGGGCATTATTTGTGTATTTATTTAAAACAAATATTTATTCCTTGGTCATGGCTGTCTATGTATTTAAGTATCAATATGTATCTATCTATTATATATATCGTCGCCTGGTACCCACATCACAAGCCTTAATTGAGCTTACCGTGGGACTAGGTTGATTCGTGTAAGATGTCCCAAGTTATATTATGTCCACTGCTGAACATAGGGGGACAGATTTTAATTTTGTTGACGTGTTTTTTAAATTTTAAAAAAGATTTTTTTATATTTTTTGTACTTTCGATCCTCATTAGCAGAAAAGTGTCCCAAAATTTCCATATATTTTTTTTTGTTTTCCACTGAGTTACGGTCGAAGAAAGTGTGTGAAAAATACAACTCTATGGAATTTATTTTTGGAACACTTCTTTATTTCTATCAGGACCGAAAGTGCTCGTGATTCTGAGTAGAAAAAATGTAAAAAGTTTGGAAAATTCAAAAAAACGACAAACTTAAAACAACAAAATTAAAATCCGCCCAGGGGCCTCGATTTCAACTTTCACGATTATCACTCATATTTTAAAGACAAACGTAAGTTTACGCGATTAAGACCCGTTTGTCTTTAAAATATGAGCGCTTTTGAATCGTTAAACTAAATAGCGAACGAGAGAAAAAAAAGCAACTTCCAGTTCTAACCCTACACCACTGCCTGAGAAGAAACTGGCAAGAAACTCAGCGGGACTTTTTTTTTCAAATAATAGTTTTGTAATATCTTACAGCTATCATGCATTAATTAAAAACGAAACATAAATTTGATTTAATATAAATACAGATATAGTACATTAACTAGAGAATGAAGTCTCTAATAGTCAAAATAATTATATAAATGTAATCGTTTGCCAAACCGTGGTCTCAGTTATATATTCGATTCCTTAAAAATAAAGTGGAGATGATTTTTTTTTGCTGTAATTTTTTCAATAGAATTATTTTCAAAACTACAATTTATGTACATAGATTTAATCTAACTAATCTACTTAACCTAATTTTGGATCCAAAAAATATGACAAAAATCATGAATATAGCTTATAGAATACTTTATAATAAAACTATTTCGAACATAACCGGCCCAGCCGTTTTTGAATAACTACGGAACCCTACACTGAGCATGGCCCGACATGCTTTTGTTCAAACTAGTTTCGGCTTAAGTACTTATATTGGAAAAAGATTTTAAAATGTTCTTTTGATCTTGTCATTAAAATTCAAATCACGTTATGGCTGCGGTCCAGAGTTCTACCCCCTTATTCATAAATAGTAAGGGTCACGGTCCATACAAAGTTGAGAAAAATTGTGCGCTGCGAGTTACAGTTTTGTAATTTTATTCAGAGCTAGAGGGTCTCAAAATAGTTGTTTTTAGATGTGGAGGGAAAACCAATTCCCCCCCTGAGCGCGGGGGGAGGGGGGTGAATGTGCATGCGGAAGGGTTGCATTAATTCTTTTTTACTAATTAATAAGGCCTACTATGCGTTGTTTGGTATCATTTTCGTAAAAAACAGGCATGGAAAATCCATTTTTTATGATAAACATGAGCAATTTCATATAAAAAAGTAGATTTTTTGGTGAAAAAGTAAAGAAGTTACCGTTATTATTTTAATTTAAGCGTCATATAAGTATTAAAGAACAAACTTTTCCAATTTAAAAAAATACTGTAAGATAGGATATTTATTACAGTTTTTAAAAATATACACATTTTGTGGTCTTTCATACATAATTCACTGAAAAAAAATGGAACCTGTCGCGTACCTCAAGCAAAAACCTCCGCGTTACCTCAAAAAACCGGCCAAGTGCGAGTCGGACTCGCGCGCGAAGGGTTCCGTACCATTATCAATTTATTATTAAAAAAATACAGTTAAATCAACCTACCTCAAAAACTATAGGAGATAATTTAATCAAAGCAAAAATCGTTGATAGAGTTTATTGATGTACATAACATATATTTCTTTTGGAATTTTATATCGCGTAGTTTAAAAAATAGAGGGGGGGGACACATTTTTCAGATTTGAGAGCTGATATCTCGAAAACGATTTGCTTAAATATAAATGAGATGTATAAACCTTCATATCATTTTCAAAGACCTTTCTATTAATACCCCACACGCTTATATACAACATTTTTTTTTTCTATCCCTCAGTTACACGTATGGAGGGCCCCCACCCCAATGGTTTTTTTTTACAATTTAGTAACATAATCCTGTAGCGGTTCATACAACACATATTCTTACCAAATTTCGTTACTGTAGCATTTATAGTTTCCAAGTAAATCGGCTGTGACAGACGGACAGACGGACAGACGGACAGACGGACATGACGAATCTATAAGGGTTCCGTTTTGCCATTTTGGCTACGGAACCCTAAAAAGAGACTTTTGTGCCGGCAACTGCTCATAGATTATACCTATATACATATTATTGTTCATATTACAATTATTGTAAATATTTATTGATATGAAAGTAAATTGAATATTTTCTGATCTTCTCTTTTTTAAATCACTTAAGATTATTAAGAATTTTATTTCTTCAGATTATATTTTTAGATTTTATCGATTATTGTATACCGCGTGTATATGTATTATATATCTGGTCTATCTGATCATACGTATAATATACAGTATCTGATCATATGAATCGGAATGGGTAATCATTTTTACAAGTGTTATTAGGTAATGATCTCATTACCAAAGACGATAAACGTAATTTTCACTAACCGGGACTAAACAACTAACCCAGTTCACCCACGTTAAGAGTGTATTAAATATTTCATATGGAATTTGTCAATCAATTGTTAAACTATATCAGCTGAAAGACGTTCACTGCTGAACATATGCCTCCCTCAAAGATTCCCACAATGACCGGTCCTACGCCACTCCGCCTTCCATCTGCGAGGCCGCCACTCTAGAACCATTCCGACGCATTAGCCATCGGTTCTACGTGCAATGTGTCCCGCCCACTGCCACTTTAAGCTTTCCTAGGAGGCCCATTGTAAGCGACCACGTTTCAGTACCGTATGTCATCACTCTTTTAAGTCTTTGATGTTGTGTGTTGCCACACTGATCAAATACTTTTGTCTTCAAGTACTGCGGAATATTGGATGAAAAGATGTATCGTAGCTTTCCAAACGCTGCCCAACCGAGTCGGATTTGATGATTGACCTCTTACTCAAAGTTGGACTTACCTAACTGGGTAGTTTGTCCTACGTATAAATATTATAGTCGTCTACACCTTCGAGTTTAGTATCCGAATGTGACGGGAGTTTTCGTCTGATCCATGTTCATCCTAAGACGAACTCGCTCGGAGGCGCTACTGAGGTCAGCGAGCATCGTACTGAAATCTTCCAAGGTCTCAGCCAAGACCACCATATCATCAGCGAATCGAAGGTGAGTGAGGCACTCGCTGTTTATGTTGATACCCAACCTTCTCCAGTCCAGTCTTAAATACATCTTCCAGTGCAGCGGTAAACAGATTAGGGGAGATGACACCTCCTTGCCTGACTCCCCGCTGCAGTATAATACGCTTCAAGCTCTGGTCTTGGAGTTGGATTGACATAGTGGCGCTTTCGTACAAACACCTCAACATTTCGACATAGCGGTAGTCTACTTGGCACCGTTGGAGAGACTGTAGTACTGCCCAGAGTTTCAATCAAATCGAATTAAGGCCTTGGGGGTTACCATAACGTACTAATGCGATTAGGTTTAGGTTCAGGGAAAGGAACAGTCATATACGACTCGTATAGCCCTGTCCCTTTCTCTCGACCTAAATTAAACCGCATTAGTACGTCATGGTAACCCCCCTTATCGTAGTCCACAAACGCTAAACAGAGGGACAAGTGGCAGGTTATATTCCTCGGTCTTCTGTATAAAATTTGCGAAACGCCAATTCGGAAACCGGCTTGTTCGGGAGGCTGGAAGTCATCAAGCCTGCGTGCAAGACGATTCGTAATGACTCTTGAAAACATCTTATAAATATGGCTCGGAAGTGAGATGGATCGGTAGTTCTTTAATAAGGCGTTGTCACCTTTTTTCAAGAACAGTACCATCACTCTTCTGCTCCATGTCTAATGCGTTCTCCCTTCCGGAGTTGAACAACTTCTGAAGGGCCGTAAGGATTGGTTTACCATCTGCCTTCAGAAGCTCAGCTGTATAGTGCCGGGTCAGTCACTTAGTCCTTAAGAAATTTGTCAATTATCAAATTCCGTGTGAAATAAACGTTTAACCCGGGTTGCTTGGTTAACCCAGGTTGATGCTATTTACCCTAACAGACATTATGGAGAATTTTATTTATGCAAAATTGCTAAATTCCCGCAGTAGAAA
>JALPQI010002896.1:0-83776 GCA_025490895.1 Thaumatotibia leucotreta | reverse complement strand
GCTGGTTGTGAACCAGTCAGAATTAACGTTGTACCTTTGGTTTCTGGACGCATTTTAGAGCATTAATATTTGTATAAATAAAAGTTATACTTAAGCGATCTTTTAAAGTCATACATAAATTAACATGGCTTAGGCAGGTTCTATATTTCTTGGATACCTGACTTTACAAAGTTAGCAGCTTTATGAGAATAGGGTGTACTATTACTTGTCGATCTGTTGATCTTACTATCACTAATATCACTATCCATCGATTGTGCTAGAAAAACATCTAGCAATAGCTTTATCATTCTGATCGTGTTGCGATGTTCATTCTGCTGTAGTTTTTAAATATACAAGTACAATCAAATCCTTAGTCAAGGACTACGAGTTTGCGGCGCTCGCAGTGGAGACGCTGGGCCCGTGGTCTGCGGACATGAAGGCTTTCGTAAGGGCCCTGTCGACGCGGCTGATCGAGAATACGGGAGAGAAACGTGCTGGCGTGTATTTCTCTCAACGTATCGCCTTGGCGATACAGAGAGGGAATGCCGCCAGCATAATGGGTTCAATGCCGCAGGCGGATTTATTGGAGGGGGTTTCCTTTTTATAGGTATTTGTATATATATGTATGTGTATTTGATAGTTTTAATTAGTTTTATTTAGTTTGAGTTTATTTATAATTTTATTCTCATTTAGCCCCTATACTCTTTGTTTGTTACATTGATTTATAAATAAAGTGTCCTCAGCACCAGTACAATCAAAAGTCTCTATTATTTTATCAGAAAAACACACTTCCTCATTCACAAAGGATTGCCGTCCGATTGATCCTCCAACTAAGCGACTGATCCCGGCCGAAGTTGGTGTTATCGCAAACAGCCGAACAAAGCGAATGCTATCAGCGAAGTGGCCCGCGACGACGCGTTCCACAATTATTCTCAACGCAGATCACTTGACAACGAGACCCGGGTTCGGATCCTGGTGAGGTCATCTCTGTGTTACCTACTAGAAAATTCAGTTATGGTTGTTAAATCTTGTAAGTTTATGCAAGGTACAATAAGAACATTCCCGTTGCTTGATTGTGACTTCTGGTACTCGAAATTCATAAAAAAACTCCATTAATGTTTGATATTTATTAGGTGCCTAAATTAGTACTACTCAAATGTACTTTTTTTTTACTTTTCTTTGTTTTTAAGTTGGGTATCTAACTGAATATACAGGTCAAATTTGAGAAGATTACTTCTGAGGTCAAGAGGTGAATTTTTACTATGGGACCGACATCCGATTCGAGAAAAAAAATCTAATGTTCCATACATTTCCGCCTACTAATATGTCAGAGTTTGTGTAGACCTATTAGTGCCGCAAAGAAAGTAAGGATTCAAAAAAATCCTTTTTTTCCAATTGATTTTTTTATAATGATAATTTATCTTCAGGTCAATCAATGATTGCCCATGCCGGTGACAGTATTTTGCCATTTTTTTAAATGATGATATTAATGGCAGAGTTAGTTTAATATAAAAGGCAGTTCAAAAAGTTCCCCTACAATGTACTAAGAAATTCAGCAATTCCTTCATTTGTCGGACTATTAAAAAGTGGAATTCTTTACCGGCACATGTGTTTCCGCATACCCAGAAGTGGGGACCCTTTAAGCGAAGCGTGAAGAAGCATCTAGCGGGCCAGCAAGGCGGTGGCAACTGACAGGTCTGTTTGTCTCCTGTTCGTTGCCGCCGCGATTTGGGCTCTACTTTTCACTTACGATCAGGTGGAGTGGAGCCACTTTGTTGTGCAATCATAAAAAAAATGCAGTGTCTAGTATACACAGTCGGTGTCGTCAAAGTCCCAAACTTGTTCAACTTGGAATGAACAAGAATTGAAAAGCTGGAACAAGCGACGAATATATAAAGTTTGTGTGTAATTATAGACGGTGTCTCTTGATGTTTTACTTGGTGCGCATGTCTTTCAAAATACTGAAGAGAAATGTCACGATGATAATAATGAATATCTTGGGACATCTTACAAAAATCGACCTAGTCCCACGGTAAGTCCTATTAAATTAAGACCTGTGATGTAGGTACCAAGCTACGATATAAATATAGATGCATATACTCGTATATACTTAAATACATAGATGCCACGATCAAGGAAGACATTATTTGTTATAAATAAATACACAAATAATGCCCTCGCCGGGATTCGGACCCGGAACCTCAAGCTTCGTAGGGTAGTGAGGGAATTTTCAGCCTCCGTAGCCTAGTTGGTAGTGACCAACTAGGCTACGGAGGCTGAAAATTCAACTAAATGGCGACCTACTTGAAGTAAAAGAGTTGTCGAGAAATTATTTATTTACTGTCACATTTTGTATTGAAAAAGGGGATATCTGAAAAGCAGCAATTACTCACGATCTTGCAACCTATTTGAAAAATTGCTGTTTCGCAGGGGTGAGAGGCCATTGTTATGAATTCGTGGGAATAATTCGCGCGCTTTGATTAATATGGCACCGCGATGGCGGGACCGTAGGCTTATTCATATAAACGGGATAAGACTTGTATCAATGTCATTGCACTATTTACTTGACTTTAGAGGTTTAGTATAATGTTATTGACGTCTGAATTACGCTTTCGGTTATCTCTGAAGTTTTGTCTCATAAATATAACGGAAGTATTAAAATATTTAACTTAAAAGCTCCGAAAAACTTAACTTAAAATAGTTTCGTAATCCATAATTACGCTAATAAATCCAATGCCTGGTTCAATTTATCGTCTGTATAAGATTTACACATAGTAGAAAAATATATGTGTCGGAGTCGCGCTTCAGTTGGTGCAGGCAGACCTGTACGACACGTCGAGTCATCGAACGCCAGAACAGTCTTATTTACAATGAGAAGTTTTGTTTGCAATGTTTACAATTAATTTGTTAAGAGTTACTAAATCTAGAAAACGATAAGCAATGTATTGCTTGGAGTGGTCTTTGCGTTGGTCCATGCATCAGGTAGATAATAAAACCCGGTTGAGATCTACCCGCCTGTGAAGCAGGTAGTTTATGACCTGACAGTATAAAAGGTCACTAGCGCTGTTTTCATGATGCATTCGCGCGTTAGACTTCAATTCATTCTGATTCGCGCATTAGACTTCGAAAGATTGATTCTTGCCTAGACTTGGAATAGATTCCAATTATGATCATTCCTTCCCTTAAGTCAGTCTATCTTGAGACCGCGAATAGATTTGATTAAGTGCACTCCAGAGTAAGAGGAGTTTGACTAGATTCAATAGTTCGTTAGATTCAGATACAGATCCTAGCATCCTGACGAAAGACGTTATTTCTTGTGTTTTGAAATTGGTGAAGCATGGACTCAAACTTAGAACTCTCCAGTCGTTTTCCATTAGTTGTTGTTGTTGTTTAAAGTGTTTTGATTAATCGTGTTTTAAGTGTGTACCTATTGTAATGATCTAAAATTGTAATTACCAATGATTTGAAAAGATTAAAACATACAACCCGCTGAGTTTCTTCCTGGTTCTTCTCTGTTGTGGTTTAACTCTTGCGAACCAGAGTAGTAATAAAAAAAGTTCTTAATTCATGTTGTGTTTTTCATTATGAGTCCATGCCTACATGCATAAGTGCGTAGATAGCTAAACCATCCCCCTATAGCTCGGCCGGAACCTGATATAAAAGGGCCCTACGCCGAAATCAGCAAGTGGGATAAAGGATCCAGACTTGCCCCACAACGAGTGCTAGCTGGTAATGTAACACAATGTAAACGGTAAGGTTTAAAATCGGCAACAGTTGGTAAGGTAGTGATTGTTCACAATTTTTACAGTAAAGTTACGTGATTGTTACAAAGTAGTTATCTAGCTTTGTTCTTTTTTTTGTGATTTCTGTTGTAAAAATACGTGTGGGTGGGTGCCCTACCCACTTGACCAAAAAAAATTACAGTAATTCTAGTAATGTTAAATAACATCCTGGCTATAGTTTGCTTTGAAAACACTATCAGTTCTGAAATACGGGCGGGTGGCCCTTTGTTTTGTTTTATAGTGTGCCAAGGATTATTTCTTTATCGTGACAAACATTTTCTATCCGTGCCTGTTGTGAAAACTTTTCTATGCGTGTGAAATTACCGTTACAGATGTTCAACCTCAAGATCAACAAGATCACTGTGAGAGTGGTCAGCGTTTTCGTCCGTGATGGCGATGTCGCTGTGGCGATGAAACGAGTGCAATTTCTGACAATTTATTGCAAGGTATACAAGAAAATAAGAGAAAATCTGCCAAAGACCCGAGTTTTGGAGCAACGAAAATCAAAGGAGGTTTCGTTCCAATTGTTTTAATGCAAAATTCGAAGTAGTAATTCAAAAATTAACGGTTGTCATTTGTTTGTAGCGTGAAGTTTTTGTGTTCTCAAAACATTTTATTATTTGCGAGATTAACTTGGTTGTAGTAATGTGAAGTCCATCATTATTTTAATGATAAAGTGTACTAGATGCCAATACCCCAAACTTAACTTTCTAGACTCGTGATGAGGTCGGGCTGAGCTCGCGTGCAAATTGTTTCTGTGATAAAACTGATACCGTACAATTTGATATTTTCAGTTCACCATGGTGAACCAGAGCAACCTGCCGGCATCATGGCTGTTGCTGTCATCACGTCCCGACGGCGTGGCAGAGGAAGACTGGTGTCGCTGCTGCCTTCCGTGAACACGTGGTGCAACTCGTGGTGTGTCCACATCATTACAACAGACAACGTTGTTAATCCGGTGAGAAGTTCACATTTTGTTGGGCTATTTGAGCCCTGAGCTAATTAGTGAAACTAATGTTGTAGTAGTCATCGAGGGCTTATCCTTTTGAGTTTATCAAATTGAAAATGCCGATGATGATGATGAAGGTCATGATGAAGGTCATGATGAAGGTCACGATGAAGGTCATGATGGTGGTCATGATGGTGGTCATGATGGTGGTCATGATGGTGGTCATGATGGTGGTCATGATGGTGGTCATGGTGATGATCATGTTGACGGTTATGATGTTGGTGGTGATAGTCATTTCTTATTATTTGGGCTGTCCATAGTTTCAATTTGACTACTTTAATGCAATTAAAATTGTAAGTTTTATTGGAATTAGTCATTTAGTTTGCAATCGTAGAATGAAACTTTTTACATCCGATTTGGTTACATTTTCTCAGACTGCATACACCATTTTGTCATTCGTAATCGTAGGTGTAAAATCGGATCTATTTTTCCGTCTCCGTGCGGCCACGATTGTGGGTGGCATGCGTTTGGTTTGATGGTGTAATCGGTCGATGTGTTTTTGGTTTGGTTACCGGATGGAGGTAGACCAATTATTGCTGGATGGAAGCAATTGTGGTTTGGTTACCGGATGGAGGTAGACCAATTTTGTTGTTGCTGGATGGAAGCAACTGTGGTTTTGGTTACCGGATGGAGGTAGACCAACTTTAGAGTACTGTAACCTATTTGTTATTTTTGTTGAACAGTTTCATTTGACTATTGCAGAACTATGTCTGTTACTGGCTAGTAAAGTAGTGAGAAGTTAATGACTGGTTAAAATTCAAATTACAAAGTGGTTTATTTAATTTTCTGTTAGTAAAGTGAGTACATGGGTACTCATTGGAAATTTAGAATTTTGTTTTCCGTAAAACGGTTATTAAGAAAACTACAACTTTATTTTCGCTTTTATTTTTACCATTTTGCGTTAGAATTGGTAATGCCACGAAAGAAGTTATTGTTGTTGAATGTAATTGATGACTATGTCACATTTGTTTTCGATGAACAAAAAACGTGATTTTTATTTAAATAAGGAAGTCTCTTGACTGGACTTGATTCGTTAATTTAAATTAATTTTGTTTTTTTTTTAACTGGTAAAATTAAGCTTGCACTATCAAAATTGTCAAAGTTTTTTTGTGTGTGACTTGACTTTGTGCTGATAGAACGCAATCAGACAAAATTGAAACCTAAATTGAAAGGCCCGTTTAAGGTCTTGGAGGTACTTGATGGCGATCGTATTAGTTTGAAGGAACTTAACTTTAAATGCACCTACAAGTACGCTCATGACCGAATTAAAAAATGCATCAATGTTAGAACTTGGGAGGGAACTTGTCTCTCATAATCTGATCCTAGGTAGTACAAGTGATAAAGTTGAGCAAGCATCTTGATTTTTTTTTTTTGGCCGCACCGTAGTCACGTGCCGTAGTTGTAACTGTGGCCTTATGGTCGTTCAGAGCGCAATGCTCGGCACTGATACGGCGGGGGCCTGAGTCTATGTGACTAGATTGTGATATGGCTAATTTGGATTGGCCGAGAATCTTGTTGATTCTGTTGTGAGAAGTTAAAAATCATGATGTAAGCTTGTGTGTGTTGTTTAATTCGATTAAAAGAAAATTATCTTGAGACTTTTTCCCGAATTCTATTGTAATGTTTTCGTAAATGAAAGCCAGGTGGTACTAATTGAAGAGCAAGCATTCAGAATCATTAAATTGGAATTAATGAAATGACATGAAGTAATTTTTAATTCAGTTGGAAAAGTTGAATTTTGTTTTCCTTGAGTTGAATTGATTTTTTACGGAGACAGATGTTGGTCAGGGTGACCGAGCGGTAACAAAGATTACTGGTGTACATGTTTGTTTCAGACACAAGCGAGGACGCTTTTCACGTCAGAATGGCCGTGTCGGAGTCGCGCTTCAGTTGGTGCAGGCAGACCTGTACGACACGTCGAGTCATCGAACGCCAGAACAGTCTTATTTACAATGAGAAGTTTTGTTTGCAATGTTTACAATTAATTTGTTAAGAGTTACTAAATCTAGAAAACGATAAGCAATGTATTGCTTGGAGTGGTCTTTGCTTTGGTCCATGCATCAGGTAGATAATAAAACCCGGTTGAGATCTACCCGCCTGTGAAGCAGGTAGTTTATGACCTGACAGTATAAAAGGTCACTAGCGCTGTTTTCATGATGCATTCGCGCGTTAGACTTCGAAAGATTGATTCTTGCCTAGACTTGGAATAGATTCCAATTATGATCATTCCTTCCCTTAAGTCAGTCTATCTTGAGACCGCGAATAGATTTGATTAAGTGCACTCCAGAGTAAGAGGAGTTTGACTAGATTCAATAGTTCGTTAGATTCAGATACAGATCCTAGCATCCTGACGAAAGACGTTATTTCTTGTGTTTTGAAATTGGTGAAGCATGGACTCAAACTTAGAACTCTCCAGTCGTTTTCCATTAGTTGTTGTTGTTGTTTAAAGTGTTTTGATTAATCGTGTTTTAAGTGTGTACCTATTGTAATGATCTAAAATTGTAATTACCAATGATTTGAAAAGATTAAAACATACAACCCGCTGAGTTTCTTCCTGGGTCGTCTCTGTTGTGGTTTAACTCTTGCGAACCAGAGTAGTAATAAAAAAAGATCTTAATTCATGTTGTGTTTTTCATTATGAGTCCATGCCTACATGCATAAGTGCGTAGATAGCTAAACCATCCCCCTATAGCTCGGCCGGAACCTGATATAAAAGGGCCCTACGCCGAAATATGCAAATTTTTTTCTCTAGTTCTATTATTTATCGACTCAGGCAAAGGGGAGAAGACTTCGGTCCGAGTCGTTTCTGATGTAGAAGATGGCAATAGCCATCCAACGCGGCAATGCCGCGAACGTTATGGGCACCTTTGCATCAGAAGCGTTAAGGAGAGGGTATTGAATGTGAGTATTTTTATCAATTTAATTTGAGAACCTCCTTCATTCTTGTAGTTATTTATAAATAATATTAATTTATCAATGTTTGGGTGAATATCTGAGCGTTTCAACCGCCTAATTTTGGTGGCATCATTTTTGCCGAAGTTTATATTCGTTACAATGTACTACTTTGTCTTTTGAAGGAAGCACGGTACCTTATACAAATAACGAAGTATAACATTGAGACGTTTAGAAACTTTGGCAATTTAAAAATGATGCCACCAAAATTAGGAGGTTGAAACGCTCAGAAATTCACCTGTTTACTCTAAAAGCCAGAATAGTTAGTTACCTTTTAACATGAACTAAAATTTTCAAACATAATTTTAAACAGAAATCAGAAAGTAAGCAAAGTAAATCATTCATTACAACTGTTTGTATAATTACACACCTCATTCCTAGTTCTACTCGCAACATAAGTGCTTTTAAAAAATCATATCTTTTGTTAACCTTTTTGCTAAAAGTCACTTTATACCAAGAACGGAAAGCACAGATTTTAACAAAGTATAAAAGTTACAAATGAGGAAGTCAGAATTGTGTAGAAATGCAACGTTTCTATTTGAAAATCACAAAACACACCTTTACTCACATATCTAACTTAAAGAGACCTACAGTTTTATGATATTTAAATTAAAACGTGGGTCATGATACGTTGGATATGTAAGTAAACATATTAATTACTGTATTATTTGAGAGTTTGCGTTCCGGATATCAGGCCAATAAATTACTGGGCCAATTATGATATGATTATTATAACAACGTGCATTGAAATACATGAGATGAGAGTACTCACAAAATTACGACTAATACGAGTAGCTTTTAGAATTATAACTAACGTTAAACTAACACGTAATATATTTAAGTGCGTAATAATATTAATACTCATCTTTATTTTTCAGCTTCCGTAGCCTAGTTGGTACTGACCATACCTACGAAGTTGGAGATTCCAGGTTCAAATCCTGGCGAGGGCATTATTTGTGTATTTATTGATCATAAATATTTGTTCCTTGGTCGTGAGTGTCTAAAGGGTGTACCGATAAAAAAACTGTAAATTTCTAATAATAAAATAGGATGGATATAGTTAGGTAGCTATAATTTCAAGCTATGAAAATTAACTAGGAAGTCTTGTCTTAGCTGACTGTAGTACTTTTGCGTCACTACTGCATTTCAGGTACTCACAGTACAGCTTCCTCGAGACCTTCGTGGAGAATAAAAAAGAGCTTGTAAAAATAGATTTCGAAGAGGTTCTAGAGAACTTGTATTGTGAATACCTACTGAAATACCTGCAGTAAACAAAAAGGACCAAAGTTAGCTAATTTCAGACCTCCTAGTTAATTACAAAAGCCAGAAATTACAGCGTTTTAACTATATGTATTGACCCGATTTTTTCATTTGAATTTGCCAGTTTTTTATCAATACACCCCTTATGTATTTAAGTATCTGTATGTATCTATTATATAAATATCGTCGCTTGGTACCCACATCACAAGCTTTAATTGAACTCTGTGACTACGTCGATTTGTGTAAAATGTCCCAGGATATTTTATTTATACTTGACCAGGATTTGTCCCTGAGAATAACGTGAATATTCATGGAAAATCCCATGGAAATGTAGAGTCTACTTTATCAAGCAAATACTTGACGGTTAAATGTAATGCGAAAAGCACCAAAAAATTACTCATGACACACATTCGGATCATACTCGTACACAAGTGCTGGCACTGGGATATGCAAAACTAGGCGACTATTAAAAGTACCGTTTCAGGGCGTTTGCCGAAAGTTGGCAGAGTGGCGCGAACTGTGAAGGGTTGAACGTTCTTATTGCTTCGAGATGTGGGACGCAAGTTGCGAGCGGTAGCGGGAAATTCAACGATTCTAACCTACATTTTTAATCCTCTAAAGTGCATTTAGACCAAACGAGAATCCGCTCATTCTATCCCTCACTCTACGAAATTCGTTCGTTACACAAAACGTGATTTGAAATTCGTTGATTTCGTAGAGTGGGAGATAGAATGAGCATATGCTCGTTTGGTCTAAATGCACCTTAATGCATAAGACGCGCTAAAATGCATTTCAGATTTGAACTCTAATTGCGGCTGATAAAACAGTCGAGAATAAAGCTTACTTTGAATGAAAATTTATCAAATATGAAAACATAGTTGTTAAAGTTGATTTTTATTAGAAATTTATAAACATAGATAACATTGCTGGGTAGTCAGCATTTATTTTTGCTAAATTCTATTTATCCGCTGAAAATATTAGCTAATTTGAAATGTTTTTTCAAAATTAGTATAATAGTAGGTATAAAACTTAAGTAAGTCACCTTTTGTATGTAGTAGTGATCAATTTAAATAGACAATACATGTTTAATATGCGATCACAAAGAAAACCAATGCCTATTTGGATAGATTGCAATAGGAGCTTTTCTTAACTTTTTAACCTATATTCACTTATTGATGAATTGAATACTGGAAGGAAGTCTCTAGAATCCTTCAATTGGCAATGACAATGTCCGTAGTCTTCGCTGCACTTTTTTTTAAGACACAATTGTCTGCTCTACACAATTGCAAGGAGGCTAGAACGCAAGATTATTTTTAATTTTGCCAATTTAAAGGTTTTGACGCTATTGCCACCGTGATTTTTGTCTGGTAATCAGTTTATCTCTTGGACCAGCCGTCATGCCGGTTCAAAAATACAAGCGAGGCATTCATCACTGCCACGGCGCCGCTCCATCCCAACTGGGGCTCGCGGAACCTGTACTCCAGAAAATATACGGAAAATACGACAAGGATTTAATGTTGGGGTCAAACTTATGAAATCTTAACAAATCTGTGGCTTTGTGCCAGATCGTTTCAGGGAATTGAACTCTTTTAGTCTTTTCCACTATCAGTTCGATGCTCAATTTTAATTGATTGTATGATTTGTGGGATGTAAGTTTTTGCTCCATTCTAACCGTTTTTTACATAGATTGCTCGACGATTATTGAAACTAGTTAAAAACTGAATAATATACGGGTACAGTAAAACTATCGGCGACAAATTAGAGAACCACAATAAAGATACCTAATGCCTATCCCGCTTGTAGAAAACAACATTTTATTTTAATAGTTTATCTGTATTTCTGGGTGCTTAGACAAGTTGCCAATCGCTAGCGCTTCATCGTCAATCGTAAGGCAGCTAACTGTCTTTGTCGCACTAATATGAAAGAGTGACAGAGAGGGAAAACTACGATACGCTACTAAGCGCTTGCGATTAGCAACTTGGCTAAGCATCCATCATTAAAATAAATATTATCACATATTATATTTTTAAATTTCTTAGGATATTTATACTACAGCACTGCACCAACATAATACGAAAAGGCAGACGTTTTAAAATGACTATATTTTTAATCAGGGTAACATGACATGAAAACGTTATTATTTATGGGTAAGAAAAAAAAGTAAATTCCCATATTTTTAAATATTGTGTACCTATTAGAATCGTAATTTATTTAAAACACAGGTATACTTTAATACTGTTATGTTCCCAATCTCAGATACTTAGCTTTAGAGTCGGCTTACATGAGCCATATCTCTGAACTAGGATTCCCTATGCTTCAGACGAAAATATACCTATGTTTATACATCATAGGCAATCACAAAAACCCATAAGGATACTCAAACAAATCGGGCCGGCAGCAGACCGAACGCACTTGACACGCCTTAACACCACACGTCGCGAAAAACTTAATAACTACAGCCTGCAACCTAAATACAACTTCATCTATTCAGCAATGAGCTCAAAGTTGCTTGGGTGTTAGTTACAGTAGGGTAAAGGGGTCCAGGTTTTGTTCCGATTGCTTTCCAAGTTATGGTGCTCGACAAAGTAGCTTTCAGTAATCTGTTTTTTTAATGCATAGGTAGACAGTGGCAATCCAATCCACAAGGAATTCTCGCACAGTAATATTCATTTTGAAAGCATTGAGGACGGTTAATGGTATTGCGATGGGTCCTGGCTGGTTCGCATTAGATGACAGAAGGGAAAAAAGGCACCTAGGGGGCATGCTACCATCAGACATGAACTACCCCTGTCAGTCTTGTGGCAAAGTTTGCCGCTCTCGCATAGGTCTATTTAGCCACCAAAAGCGATGTCTTCAGGGCATATATTTACACCTGAAATCGCCTGAAATAGACGTAAAGGCCAGTAGTAGTGTAATATTAATTTTAAGGTAATAGTAAAATTACCTATTTAGTTTATTTTTTTTTTATTTGTGCATTGGACCCACATACTCAGCTTTCGTGACCCTTAAATGTAGTAGATAGGATTTTTTGCTGAAATAAGACTATATGTTATTTTTAAAAGTTTGTACTTAACTATTTCTGCATTGACAGAATTTCTCAAAACGGCTTGCCTCGTCGAACCTAGTCAAATGCTTAAAAAATAAACACCTGAAGGTTCCATGGACAAAACATGTCCAAAGCCTAAAAAAATCAGGGTAAATTCACACCTGATTCTGTTAAAAGTAAGGTGATTTTTCCTTCTGTCATTTAAATTGACTAGACATGTTCTTTCCGTGGACCCTTCACACTGTTGTATTTTATATTATTATGCACCTAAAGGAACAATTATTCTAAAGTAACATAACTAGTACCTTAAAAGAAAGGAAAAGGGGAAAATGACTAGATTTAATTGAAAAATTTACAAAAAAAAAATGATTTCATACCTCTAAAAATAAGTTATTTGTCATACAAAATGTCATTTACATCGAGGGTTGCCTGGCCCCAATTTCACCACATTGACAAGTGCTACAATTGTAAATTTACTGTTTCTCCAATATGGGGCGTCTATAGGCTACAGTTACCGTTTACTATCGGAAGGGCCGTTCGTTTGTGTGCCACCAACATAAAATTTAGTGCAGGAATAATTAAACGTAAGTTTACGCGATTAAGACCCGTTTGTCTGTAAAATATTAGTGCAGGAACTTTCATAAATCAGCTCTCAATCTCAATTTTATTTCATTCGGAAGCAAAATTACAATCGTCACAAAAACACGACAATGGTAGCGAAATTCCGACATAATATATGCCGAACCTCATGTCAAGATTGAATGAGAATTGTACTAAACCTTGTCACGGGTTTCGGAAAATAAAAAGTAGTGTATAAACGATTTAATAACGGCATTAGTAATAATTTTATGTTGGTAGTAAACAAGCACACGCACCGTCCGATAGTAAGCGGTAGCCGTAGCCTACGGAGGCCTGTGACGTCAGTAACAGTGATATTTTACAATTGTCACACTTGTAATTATGGTAAAATAGGCCAGTGGTGAAACCCGATAAGTCGAGGTAATTTTTCATTGAAATGTCAACCTCACGTGCATAAGTGTCAAATACGAGTAGTTCGTATTTCAAAAACCGGTTTGCTTGACTTCGTTTCACTAGGCAACCCTTGATATAATTAATTAACACTTTGAGCGCGGGGAACTCCCTAGGGGAGTTCTCTGTGGAAGGTCCATTTTCGTTACATCATCATCATCATCATCATCATCATCTCAGCCATAAGACGTCCATTGCTGGACATAGGCCTCCCCTCTGGACCTCCACATGTAATCAATACTCAATCATTTATTGCACATAATGGTTACGCAGGTGGGATATAAATGTATATATATTATAGATCGCATTATGTACCCTGTTGGGCGCAGCAAGATATAGAGAGCAAGGCACTTATAATTAGACTTATATATAAATTTGTACATGGCTAAAATATATCTAAATAGCGCTAAATTCATCATTTAAATATTCATTCAAAGTATAGTAACACTTGCTAATTAGTAAATGTTTCAGTTTGCGCAGAAACGCTGTTTCAGTAGTTTCCTCTTTTATTTTATCTGGCAATTTATTATATATTTTTACTGACATGACAAAGGGACTAGTTGAAAACATCTTCAATTTTGACGCTGGAAGTAAAAGTCGGTTTATGTACCGGTTAGATGCGACCTGCATCCAGCGTGTCTCGGCGACCTTCATAAGGTCGTCTGTTCATTGTGGGGGTGGGTAGCCGGATAGATGCCGGTTATTCTTAGCACCCCTTGCCCTGTTTCTTCATTCATTTTCGTTACATAGCGGAAAAATCACGGGATCGGCTACGAGCGTAGCGCGTAGCATTCGTCCGTAATGAAAGTGTTAATTTGGAGATCCCCAGTAATTTGGAGGTCTCTTTCCTCTGGTTAAGATGCACTCGCTATCGCTCGCGTGGCAGTCGGTACAGTCGGCTGGTTATTAGTTTTAACGAGGCTGTTCGACTGCTCATTACGCCGCCTGCAGTATTAATTGGAGATTTTGAGTGACGCGTGGTTACGAGAGCCGACTGTACCAGTGTCCTAAATTTTTGATAGATTTCCGATAATGATATTTAACGGAGTAGAAGAAATTGGCGTGTGGTGACGGCAGTAAGAATACTTTTGTCACTCCAACTTTTCCCGTGGTGTCGTAAAGTGTCACTGAACATTCTTTTGTTGATTGGTGATGGGCAGCAGTGTCATCATAGCACTACTGCGATCACCAATCCGCTTGCCCAGCGTGGCGATTATAGGAATTATTTCTTAATCCTAATGCGTGCATAAGCAAAGGTAAGGAGAGGCTTATATGCAGCAGTGGATTAAAATAGGCTGTTGGTGTGAATAAAAGGAATAGTAATGTTTTATGTATGTTTATCTTAAGCATTCATCACCAGCCTATGACAGTCCACTGCTGGACTAGGAGAGGCCGACCTCCTATTAACTATGCGTATTAGACGCATTAGGAGGTAATTGCCCATAATCGTCACGCTGGGCAAGCGTGCACTATAATGACGCTGCTGCCCATCACCCATCTTTTATCAAATATGTAATTTATGTAATACATTCTTTAATGCATGTTATTTTAATAAGATGTATTATTATACTTTTTTGAAAAAATAAGTCCACCTGAGTTTCTTACTGGTCCTTCTCAGGAACGGCGTAGGGTTTGAACCAGTAGTAGATTTTTTTCTCTCTCTTGATAATGTCAGACGATTCGAAAGTGCTTATTAATAAGCTTACTTGAATAAAGAATGGTTTGACTTTGACTTTGAATAATGGTAAGTTACACTTCAATCCCTTAGTCGACTCTTACGACACCCGTAGGAGGAGTTGGGGTGGTGGCAAATGTATTCTTACTGCCGTCACCACATGGCAACATGATTAAATAAATAATAATAAATAAATATCTTGGGACATCTTACACAAATCGACCTAAATAGTCCTACGGTAAGCTCAATTAAGGCTTGTGATGAGGATACGAAGCGACGATATATATAATATGTATGTACTATGTATATTTAATTATATCAATAAATGCCAAATGTATGGAAACGCTCACTTGTAGTCCCCATACATAAAAGTGGCGACAATCATAATATACAAAATTATCGAGGTATATCCAAACTGTCGACGATTCCTAAATTATTCGAGAAAATCGTTTATGATACCATCTTTAATGTAGTGAGGCCTATGCTTACTCCTAATCAACATGGATTTATTAATAAGCGTTCGGTTGAATCTAATCTATTGGAATTTTTAGATTTCTCGCTGAAGGCAATGGATAAAGGGTTTCAGGTGGATGCTATATACACGGATTACTCTAAAGCCTTTGATAAAATTCCGCATAATATCTTAATCGAAAAATTTAAGTGCTTCGGTATACACGGTGACCTGTTGAGATGGTTAACATCTTACCTTCGTGACCGAACTCAGGCTGTTTCTATCAAAGGTTATACCTCTTCTTTCATCCCTGTTTTGTCAGGTGTCCCTCAGGGATCCCATTTGGGGCCCTTACTTTTCAACATGTTTATAAACGATGTAGTCAACTGTTTTCATTATTCCAAGATTTCACTTTTTGCCGACGACACGAAAATATTTACTTTAATTAAATCTTTGGATGATTGTATACATTTACAAGACGACTTAAATAGGTTGGATCTTTACTGCTCCAAAAATTGTCTTGAACTCAATATCAGTAAGTGTTGCTCAATTTCCTTTTCTCGTAAGCGTGATCCTATTATTTTTGATTACCAGCTCATGAACAAAAAACTTAAGAGGGTCACTGAGGTGAGGGATCTGGGTGTCTATATTGATAATGAGATTCAATTGACGTCTCATATCGACAAAATAACGTCGAAGGCCTACGGAATGTTAGGTTTTATCTTCCGACAAGGTAAAGAATTTAAGGAACCCCGTACTATCACTTTACTGTATAATGCCTTTGTTAGGTCACATCTGGAGTTCGCTTCAGTTGTATGGAATCCTCAATATTCGGTTCACAATAATGTCATTGAAAGAATTCAAAATAAATTTATAAAATGGATGAAATACAAGTTTGAATCTTTTGTTGGTGATAATATTTTAAGTCTTAAGCTGCGCAGAGAACATAAAGATCAGGTATTTTTGTTTAAATTATTGAATCATTCAATTGAGTCGCAATATCTTATTAGTAATATCTCTTATAGATGCACTAGTACTCGAACTAGGACAAATGCACTGTTTGCAATTCCTTTCTGTCGTACTAAATATTAAAAAAATTCTTATTTAGTTAGAGCGTGCTCTTCATATAATTCTAATTATTCAAATCTAGACTTGTTCAATATGAAGCTTGGTAAATTTGTTTCATCGTTAAAAAGTCATGTCTAAGTTTTTTTTTCCGTAATTAAATTGTGTGTTATATAAGTTTATTCCCTCTTACAAATGTCAAATATGTTATAAAATAAAATATGAAATATAATTTATAGTGAAGGTACCTACTCAATGTTCATACATTGTAGGTATTGCTAACGCATGTCGAGTGATGTTATTTGATAAACTTTCTTCTTTTTCTTTTTGTTTTTTTCTATATTGATTAATAATGTAATTTCAGATTGTATAACAAGTTCTCTTTGAGCAATTTCTGCTTTATACCATTAGTGGAAACTGTTTTTGGCTAATGTATTAGTCCCATAATTTCATAATACTGTATTATTGTACGCTGTTTGTTTCCCAATAAAGAAAATAAAATAAAGAAATATCAAACAATAATGCAATTTTTCTCATAGCGCAACGCACTTTCAATATCAGTTGGAAAATTTTGTAATATCTCATATTTTATGGAATTATCGTCTGACCACACTTAACGATTACACCCGATAACGATTCATATTACATAGATACATTCAAAGCAACGGTCGCTTTGATGCCATTTTGCTCGCTTTGTCCTTCTTTGAGGACTTTGTGTCTGCTATATCGATATCCTCAAATCATATAGTTTTCTTTACATGATACTTTCCTTCAGTTTACCAATATTCGCTCGGCCGTGAAAATAATGAGACGAATTTTATATTTACAGGCGCTTACTTTGCCTTGGTCTTGAAACCTTTGAAAAGAAAAGTTTACATTTTCTTTCAGAAGGAAATCGAATTTTAGATTTAATTTTACACAATAAACATTATAAACAGTTTCTGATAAAACAGTACTGACTATCATACGAAACTTTATTCATATTTGTATATTAAGTATAAGAAAATAAAATAATAATATTTTTCTCAATGTTTTGGGACATTATTGTTGGGATATCTAATAGGCAAACAATAAGTGCAACAAGTCAAACTTCAAAGGTGTCACACTCGCGTTGCTAACACTACTACTAGACGTAATATCAAGATTCGCTGTCTATAACCTAAAACAATACAAATACAAATATTTATTTATAACACCAATGTTACAAGTCAACATAACTAATTTATCAATAATAATTACATTGCATGTGCATGGTAACTCAAAAAAGTCACACACACTGTACAATGTTAGGTCGAGAAGCCACTTGCGTAGTCTGACCTTAAATACTGCGGTGAAAGCTGCATATCTGACATGCTCAGGTACTCTATTATATACCGACGGGCCCATCACGTAGGCAGACCTTGCTGATTTTGATAATTTATGTTTCGGTGTTATGAGGCGGTAATGGTACTTTTCTCCAATATGCTCGGAAATGTTCGCATTAATGTAGCAAAAACGAAACGCGAAGTACCTTCTTATGTACCAGCTCAAATTAAAAAAAAAGATTTTCATTATTGTACAGTTTTTGCGGCCGCGAAATTGTACTAAAATCCATTAATGTATTGTTTTTTACTTCTAAAAAACTACTTTTGGACTTTGAAAAAAATGCATACAGCCAAATTCTAAAGCCACGACCAAACGCCTGGTCTGGATAGAGCGAGAGACGGCGATCAAATCTATGGCCGTCTCGTTCTATCATGAGTTACAAACGCCTCGGTGTGTCAGGTCGTGTAGGTACGGTTTAATGAAACCATAGATATCGTTACTATTTTTTATGAACGACCATGCATTAAAAAAAAGTTTAGGCGGGAATCATAAGAGATTTTTTCTTTTCAATTGTTATTCAATTTGCAAGAAGAATTACTTAATCGATTGTAATAAATTTTGTTTTATTTCCTTGCATGTTTGGAGAAAAGTCCTATATGTGCCTCGGACGGAAATAGAATTTCGTGGATTCGTATGTAATTGTCGGCCTCAGCTTCGCTTCGTCCGACAAAAAATACTCATCCACGAAATTCGCTTTCCCGGCCTCTGCAATAATGTACTATATCTTTACGAAGAGGTCGATTCGCGTATGGACCTTGGCGCTTGAACAATTCAATGTTTGTGTGCGTAAATAGTGCCACCTGATATATTAGCTCGCTAGGTAGGGTTAAAATTCCTAGGTCCTTGAAGGAGCTCCTACAAGAGCAATACTATTACTTGATTTCTCGTTGACGTTATGAATCTCGAAATCTGTAGCACTTTATCTTACTTTGCTTTTGAATTCAAAAACATGCATTTAATCATAAAATGGCATGTTAATAGCATAATATTGCATGTTATACTTTACTTTATGTCGAGTGGAATTTTAACTAGGTAGAAATCATCATGAAAATCACATTTCTACATACAATGTGTCTGTAACCTCTGGACATTCACTAAAGTCTTAAGACTATTCTGATTCGGTATAATATTTATTAAAAAACCTTCTGTTTTTTTAACAATAACGTTTAAGAAAAAATATGTACCTATATACATTTATACATAAATGAAATCTAATAACCCTGTAACTAACCTAACCCTAAATATAATATTGGCCTTTGTGTTGTCTACAGAAAATAAGTAAATAATTGTTAATAGACACGTGTCGTTTCAGTGTCACAATAAGCGTCATTATTGAAAAAAATGCCCTAGTCTTCAGAAATATATTTTGAAGTACGAAATCATGAATTAGTGATTTCTTCATTAATACAGTGAAAGGCCAAATAAAGTGTATATAAAAAGCTCAAAAATATATTTCAGTGCACTTAAATTCTGTGTAATAAGAACATCGTAGCATAGGTAAGAGGATTATTTCAATACATATTTTTTACTTAACTGTACATACAACGCTATCAGGAATGAGACTTTGCACACCAAATAGACAATTTCTATTCATTTATGTCCAAAAGATAAAGACACGTTGTATAAAGCATGCACTTATTCAGCGAATGCAAGTGAGTTTGTCTGCCGACTTCACGAACTAATAAAGACTCCATTAAAAACTTCCCCGCAACGGGAACGAAATCTAAACAAATTAATATTTGGAAACAGCGGAATAACTGTCACAATAAAAGTTATACGGCAACCAATCCTGGTGGAACCACACCTTAAATACTTTTAAATGATATTAGTTTAAAGTAAAACGTGGAATATGGCAAAAGTATTGATTTTATTGATATTATTTAAAATTAACAATGTATTGTTTTTTATGCCTCTGTCTCTGGTTTTTCATCAGCATAAGAAGACGCTTAAGATCGTATTAGTAGTTAGATAGTTTAACTGGGCTTTTTCCACAACTCGACAGCCATCGTGCCTTTTTTGCGTGATAACGAGGTAGCCCTATTCCAACCATCCAAGCTCCTCTACGAAACTCAGTGTATGTTTCAGGTTGCTTATAGAATGCCTCCTTTAGTGAGTTTAGAGTCCCTAAGTACTCCTGTATACCTCTACCTGTTTACAATCTGATGAAGAATATGTTTTGTCGTTTCCTCCTCTTCGTGTTAGTAGCAGCAGAACCAAAGTAACCGACATAGCTCTCCGAATCACTAAACTGAAGTGGCAGTGGGCGGTGCACATCGCATGTAGAACCGATTGCCGTTGGGGCGGAAAGGTTTTCCGCCCCAACGTAGGTGACCACGTGCCGGAAAGCGCAGCGTGAGACGTAGGCCCCCCACAAGGTAGACTGATGACCTGATGGTCGCAGGAGTCCGCTGGATGCGGGTGGCACAGGACCGGTCATTGTGGCAATCTTTGCGGAGGCCTATGTTCAGCAGTGGATGTCTTTCGACTGATGTGATGATGATACTTGATCAAGTCAAACAAATATGTTTTTATATTTAACGACAAACAGGTCCTAATACCGTAAACTTACGTTTAATATTATCCTGATAATCGTCAAAGTTTGAATCAAATGAATATGATATTATATTTTTAAGCCTCGTTGTCAGATACCAGGTGCTGAGTTGCAGGCGGTTGCCTTATTGCTCGTTAGAGCTCCTCGCTGCAATACCAGATTTCATTTCAATTTACCGCTTTCACCACTTTTTGTTATTCTGCTGATTTTTATTGCATTTCGCCTACCATTGTTTGGATTGTTTGAAATGCCGGCCTGTCGGCTTTAGCATGATTTTGTAGCGTTCAATTTCTTTAACGTTTTCTCTTTGGTGGGAAAAAACGTAACCATCCGTGTTTTAAATTAAAATTACTTCAGGCTAATTTTAAGCTTTAGTTTAATCCAAATGAGATATATTATTAATAATCGATCTATGATACAATAAATTGACCATGTACAGAAACCAACAGATATTTATGTATATCAAAAGAATAGCTGAATTGATTTTATATCAAATTATGCAATTATTTCCGCTACCTAAAAGTTGTCTGGAAGAGATCGCTTCTTAGCAATAAGACCGCCTGTTGTCTACCTCTAGTTAAGTCGCTACTTTCTTTGTAATTGTTTTTATTTATAGTATTTGTATTGTATATCTTAATTTTGTACTACTCGTAGTTCAATGCTTTCAAATGTTAAGTAGATTTCCGGAATTTCTACCTTTTTTAAGAATTCAGGTATTGTATTCTTACTAATTGACCGTGTGGTGGCGGCAGTAAGAATGCATTTGTCACCACCCCAACTCTTCCCATCGGTGTAGTAAAAGTCGACTAAGGGATTCGAAGTGTTACTGACCATTTATTTTTTGAAGATTGATGATGGGCAGCAGCATCATCATAGCGGAGTGGACACACTACTGCCATCGCCAACCTGTTTGCCCAACGTGGCAATTATGGGAACTTACCTCCTAGTTAAGTGTGTACATATGCGCAGGTTAAGGAGATACCGTTGTTCAGCAGGGGACTGATTATAGGCTGATGATGTACCTATTCTTATAAAAAATAATCATACAATAGTACGTGTCATACAACAGGGTGAACCCTTTCATAAAGGGCATTTCTTGGTCGTTTGGCGTCTCGGCGCAACAAATCACCAAAAATGCATGAATGCAGCGCGGGGCGAGGCGCTAATGCGAGTTGGCACGGGGCCCCGCAAGCGGGGTCCTACACTCGCGCCCACTAAAATGGCCTTAAATTAAATACAAATACAGATATTTTATTGCATTTCAAGTGTACAATGGGTCTTTAAGCGCAACATTCACCCTGCAAGGGTACAGCTACATGCTACTTAATATTAATACTTACAGGAAGTAACTTAAACCAACAAGACCTATTTTATCACTTAAAAATTCTTGAGTACAATATTATGCTTTATTTTAAAGATTCTACTGACGAATGGTGTATGTAGGTATATTTATTAAAATTTTGGCTCTAACTGATGATGCGAGACTCAAATATTATTATGCTAGTTGTAAGGTCTAAGTTTTGATTAAAATTTCAATTTTCAAAAAATAAAATATAGACCGTTGTTGTGCTACGTTATTTTGTCCCAAAGTGCATCGTAAGCTGGCATGGCGACATGATTGTTGCTGCGGATTAAATAAAACGCCTTGTACCGCCGCGGCCGAGGGGGGGGAGGGGAGTACTGAAGAGGGGGGGGGGACTTTTGGCTGCTGCCTTACGCTTTGTGATATTAACTTGTACTACTCGTAGGATCTTAAGCTGTCACAGTTTTAGTATTCCTACTAGTATACGGGTTATGATATGACTGGCATATCGAAAAAAATTAATAACTTGAGACATCCTTGATGAATTTACAAGAAACAGAAACAAAAACATACTTTAAGACTCTGTTGATTATGCACGTATCAGCTGTAAGCTGCCTGTGCATAAATAAAAAATAATAATTCTGAAAAATTGGGTGCACTTCAAGTACGGTGACCTGAATTCAGACTTCGTCCTAATTATTATTATTATTATTATTTGGAGCCTGACGTGTCCCACTGCTGGGCAAAGGCCTCCCCCCAATCTCTCCACTGGTCCCGGTCAAGCGCTGTGTTGGGCCATTCCTTCAAGAAGGAGTCCAGTTCATCCCGCCATCGCCGGCGTGGTCTACCAGATGCTCGATTCGAGTTTTTGGGCTCCCACTTTGTGGTGATTTTGCCCCACAACTCATTAGTCCTAATAAGCGACGATATTATTAATTATATACATTCAAAAAAACAAATGGTTTTAAATACTCATGTGTGTTTACTTTAAAGAAACTTCTGCATAATATTAGAATTACTTTGAATTTATTATCCAGAAAATACTAAATGAATTACACTAGTAGGTACGCACAACATATGAGAGCGTAAAAAACACTGAAATAAAAACGAGATTTTAAGTCATAATTTGCTGTTATATGTGTGTACAAAGTATGGAGTCATCTGATGATAAAATTACATGGTTTTGGATTCAGATACTTTAGTTGGTTCATGAAAAAATCAGATTGGATTGCAACAACTATGTTCATTGTAATATCATTGGGTCTTACGAGGGTATAGTCCGTATTACGAGTTATAGTTATTCCTCGAAATATAAAAAAGATAAAAACAAGATATAAACAGCATCAGATATCTTAGACAACATTGGCTCCAACATTGGCTCAAGCCACCAACACGTGATTTATCTGTCTTCCATGCCCCATATCGCAAAAACTGCCTCCCACGTGGTCTTAACACAACGTATTAAGTTCCATAATCGCCTGTTTTTGCAAAAGCATAAATCTTTCGTCTTGCTTATTACTCTCAGCCGCAATTCTGTTCAAGTATCTGTTAAAGCAAGTTTCATGGGTATTCGCCGTCTTATGTTTTTAACGTTCTTGAATATGAGAGCGGTTTATACAAGCATACGAGCCAAGGGGCAGGCGTCATTTGCAACGCAAGTTAACGACGCGAGTTATGATTATGAAAATTTACTACTTTGGCAGTATATGTATTTAAAACGTTTGCAGATGTATTAGTATAGACAAAGTCCGTCATAAGTTTTTTGACACTGAAACCTAATATTATCATCATCATCATCATCAGCTCATAGTCGTCCACTGCTGGACATAGGCCTTCCCCGATTCGCGCCACCATACTCGGTCCTCAGCTCTCCGCATCCAACCATTTCTCGCCACTTTCGTTATATCGTCGGTCCATCTGGCGGGAGGGCGGCCCCCCGGGCGAGTCGTTCGCGGTCTCCACTCCAAGACTCGTCTGCTCCAACGGTCATCGGCTCTTCGACAAACATGTCCCGCCCACTGCCACTTCAGTTTGCTTACCCTCGTTGCTATGTCGGTGACCTTGGTTCTCCGTCGGATATCCTGATTCCAGTTTTCACCTACGGAGCCGATATGTGAACTCTTACAAAAGGTCACAAACTCCAAGTTACTCAGCGAGCTGTGGAGTGGAGTGGGCTATGCTCGGAGTTTCTCTGAAGGACAAAACAATATTATAATAGTAAGTAATGTGCGGTATATTATTTTCATCACACCTGTTCCGTAAGTGCACCAATACGCTGCGGTGATGCGGGCCGTAGGTGCGTCATTACGTCATAGTAGGCCGTTAAGGATTTTCATACAACATTACGTCGCACTAGCGCGGTCCGGCGCACGCCGCGCGCCGCGCCGAGATTTCTTTTATGAAAATGATGAAATTAAGTCATCCCTGATTTAGACCATTTTAGAGTAGTTGTGTGAAAATATATTGTTTTATTTACTTTTTTGCATCACAGGTGTGATGAAAAACATTGTGTGTACCACGGGCGGTACAAGTTCACACTCGTTCGCAAGTTCTTACTTACCGCCCTAAATACACAATGTACTATTACAGCTCAATGTCGAACACTATATCAGTCACAGAAGAAAATGCAAGTTATTCTAATTACTTAAATAATTTGTTACGCTACCTACAAAATTCTAGCTGACCCTAGCACCGAGGAGAAGTTTCAAAGCTTGCGAAACTTCTACAGAGAATGTTCTCAGCAATTTAAATTTTACAAGCAATCTAACCATGCCAAAACCGTTCTATATACATGCATTTTAAATTAAAACAGTCTCAATGAGAACTTACTCTTAAATTCTCATGAAAATTCTCGGAAAATTCCGAGTATATTCCCGCAATTTTGAGAATGTTTTGCAACTTGTACATTGATAGCTAAACATAGACCTAAAAATTGATACTCGTAATTAGATCACTGATTCACTCTTCAAAATTAGACTTCTTCATCAGCCTATGATAGTCCATTGCTGGACGTAGGCCTCTCCTATTTAACTATGCGTATAAACGCATTAAGAGGTAAATGCCCATAATCGCTTTATCTAAAGATTGACTTTAATCGCTCTGCTTTGCCTAAAGTTTGTCTGGTATAGAATGCCTTATGGCATTTAGTCCGCCTTTCGTACGTCAAGTTTTTTCTTTTGTGCAATAAAGGTTAAATAAATAAATAAATAAATCGCAATAATGTGTCCACTATGATGACGCTGGTGCCCGTCACACATCTTTTATCAAATAATGGTCAGTGACACTTCAACCCCTTAGTCGACTCTTACAACACCCGCAGGAGGAGTTGGGGTGGTGACATATGTATTCTTACTGCCGTCACCACACGGCTCAAAATTAGGCTGACATGCAATATAACCAGGTCACCTAACGTCTTGCCGTGTCGCTAAAACATCCATACACTCACGGTAAGTGTTTACTTAGTTAAATGCATGTGCAACAGTGATTTGCACACACTTAGACCGCCGACGCAAATGGCAATTACACTAATTAAAGCAGCACAAATACAGGAAAACAGGCACTGAAACATGCAAAAACTTGCATTTTGAAGTTGTTTAGAGTTAGACTGAGCATATCGTTTGTAAAAAGCTTTGCATAGTCTACAATTTGATTATGCTGTTAGCTAATTTGTGGTGACGGCAGTAAGAATATATTTTTTCATCACCACAACTCTTCCTGTGGGGGTCGTAGGAATCGAATAAGGGATTGAAGTGTCACAGACCATTCATTGATAAAAGATTAATGATGAGCAGTGTCATTATAATAGACACATTGCTGCAATCGCCAATGCGCTTTCCCAGGGTGGCGATTGTGGGTCTTTAACTTCTAAAGCGTCTATACGCATAGTAATAGGAGAGGCCTACGTCCAGCGGCCCGTATCTCAAAAGCTTGTAACTTGTAATACAAGTGGAGTCTCTTTTTAGGGTTCCGTAGCCAAAATGACAAAAACGGAACCCATATAGTTTCACCATGTCCATCTGTCCGTTTGTCTGTCCGCAGCATAGCTCAGTGCCCGTTAGTACTAGAAATCTGCAATTTGGTACAGGTATACGGTATATTAATCATGCCAATAAAGAGGTATAACAAAAACAAAAAAAATCGGGTGATCTCCCCAACTGGTGAAGTGGGGATTTTTATTTGCTGTAATCCTGTAGTGTGGGGTGTCATTAAATAGGTCTCTTAAAAATAATAAGGTTCTTAAGAGAAAAGATTCTTCTAAAGTTAATATTTTCGGACATAATCGCTCCAGAAGAAAAAAAAAACTGTGTCGCTCCCCTCTTACTTTTGATCCATAGGTCCAAAAAAAATGAAAAAATCATGAATGGTGGGCTTATAAAATAATTAAAAATAAATCTATTTCGAACATAGTGGGTGCAGCCGTTTTCGAATAACTGCCGAAACGTTACAATAATCATGGCTCGACATGCTCTTGGCCGGTTTTTAACACGATTAATTAGATAAGGACTTCCGCTTGTAACTATTACAATTTATAAGCTTTTGAGCTATCCCAGCAGTGGACTGAGATAGGCTGATGATGATTAGCTAATGTTGTCACGGTTCCTTACAAACCTCAAATGCTGCTGAAATGTGTTTGTTTTGGTCTGAAGTTCTGATATCTTGTATTTGAGAGAAAGAGGCCAAACGTTAATAATGAAATGTCAATTTTCATGAAAGTCAACGACAGACGACTAAGGCTTCGTTTCCACCAGAGATGTGCGAGGATCAAACAACAAATCTTCGCACATCTCTGGTGGAAACGCAGCCCAAAGACAAGACGGACTGAATGACGTAACAAAATGGTGGGCACCTCAGCTAGTCATCGGAAATAAATATAAATACATGCGTAATTTTGTAACATAAAGACAATGTATTTAATTGTGTTCATAAATATGTTACTTCTCAAGGGATAGATGTTTATTTTTTTATTAATATGAAAGTATAACACTTAGTCATGATATTTTCTTGTATTTAAAATCACCTTCGTACTTATGTTCCATTATTTTTATATTGTTTCTTATACAATAATTATAATCTTAGTTTAACTTTTTTCCGGCGCAAAAACACTTAAATTTAGCAGCGGGTTTATAAATCCTCAGAATAGAGTGTTTCCGCTTAACAAAAACATCGTAAAGAAGAGTTGTTCCGGACTCGGCACAAACTTTTGTCTTAAATAGTGAAGCGTTACGAAATGTACCGTGCTTATTTATTTAAGCTTGGCAAAATATGTATTTACTTTTAACCATTATTCAGTTGCGTCAATGTGAGCTATTAATAAAAGACTGTATCTTTATTTAGTACAGTTTAATATTTAAACTAGAACTAATATAAATCCATTACAAGTTCTTATGCAATATTTCAAGTATACTAATAAAGTATTATTTACTTGGGTCAATTTTTATTTCGTTGTTGATTTAATTTTGCCTTCAGATTAATTAGTAAGGAATTAAAGTATCGCTCAGTGCAAGAAAAATAATAACATCCCTTTATAATAATATATAATATGTATAGAAAATGTTAAAATATGCTGTAAAAAAGGTATAAAATTTTCTTTACTTTTATATGTGACGAAGATAGACAACTGAGCTCTCAGCCCACCTGATGGAAAGCAGGAACTAGGACCATGGACATAACGATCAGAAAATCGCCTATCCGCTACCTACCTTGAGGACTTAGATGGATTGCCTTTATCTATGCCAGTATACTTCATTTCATATGCCAAGGCCCGATTCAACTTGAAATGGCCATAAAACGAAAACAATGGGATTAGTGATAACAAAAGAAACTTAGCCGCACTTTTTGCGGCAAGATATTTTACACGCAACCTAATAATCTTGATCGAAAATTCGCGGGTAGTTTAATATTTCATATTAGTTGTTATCTGACTTTCTTTATGATTACATGTTGGTAAATGTGACGTATACAATAAACGCGCCGGTGTGCACTCGGAGCGGGGAGCGAGGCGGCGGGGGGACTAACCGACCGACCGCCGCCGAGCGAGGTTGTGTGTGCGCACCGGAGTTAGAATCTGAACTTGAATTGTTTTATTTATATCCTGTGTGACTTAAAAAGAGGACATCACACGTGGCGACGAGCCATCAAGTAAGTGAATTGAATCCTCCTGTTATAAAAAGAAAAAGAAATCAGGGTAAGTTCCTGATAAACAACAGTAAAATATTAATTCATTAAACAAGGAAAAGTATATATGATAAAGAACGAACCCGAAGCGCGTACATATTTACATATTTGATATCTTACTATTTAAAGATTTAACGTTTGATTTATGTCGTATTGTTCTTATTTGAATCATAAAGAAAAATACCGGCTACCCTATATTAAATTTGCTAACTAAAAATATCTGGCGTAGCGCTGTTGAGGTTGCTACGCTATGGTCGGCTACGGTCTTAACGACTGCTACGCGTAGCACGCGATGCGCTACGCAGAGTATGTTTACATGTAACTTATTAGTTTATATCGGAAGATTTTTGTAATGACATAAGATTCATTATTGCTTAAGTAACCCTTATAATAAAGGCATCGTAATCTACGCTGCAGTTGTTTTTAGACAATTACATCCAACTTAATCAAATAAAAGAGCATGTTTAAGTTTTAATATTGCATTTTCATTTAAATTTAATTTTATAACATCATATAACATTTCCTTGTCGTGAAAATAAAGTATATACAAATTTGTACATTGTAGTGAAACCCGAAGGAGGTTAACACTTATAAAACCAAATTCTGCATTAAGATCACAAAATGTGGTTAGCAAGTTTATATTATTTGGAAGCGTACCATACTGTGAACATTCGTAAATTTACATATGTTACGTTTTCCGAAGGTGAAAATAAAGAAAAAACGAAATCGCATTTAACTGTCCCGAAGGTGGACCAGGAAATCGTAAACTTTGCTGTTCGAGTAATATGTCAAAAGTCTCAGTCTAAATATCCCGAAGGTGGAACATTTAGTACTATAAGCGGGTACTAATTTAAATTAAATAGATTAGACCGGCCTAGGTGGAAACGGGGTATGTCTCAATTTAGTTTCTTGTCAAATAATTAAAATATATGTATACGTAATATATGTTATCATGAAAATTAAGAATTTTAGTAATAACTTCATTAAAATAGAATAAAAAAATTGCTCACTTATCTAAATTATTTTGTACTACACATAAAGTTGTAATAGGTACTTAGCATATTATTACAATCCTGTAAGTAAGCGTTTTCTGTAGCCGTGCTTGAAAAAACTGTATCACAATGGAACAGGATTCACCAAACTCGCTCATTATTAACTTGGATTAAAATAGTGATGTCAAACAGGGGTAGGTATTTTGTGGTTGGGTATAAGGTATTTATTTTACAGTAAAAAATACTTTAATATAATTTGTCAATCATAAAATACAAATAAATCTTAAAATACATTGCAGTTAAATCAAAACCAAGTTAATTTCGTTAGAGTAATTATTTGCTTCTTGGTGATTGTTTTGTAGAAACGGGACAACAACCTAAAGACCATGTCGTTGTTCCAGGTCGCCCCACAATGGCGGTCCAATTACCCCCTATAGAGCTTCTAGACTGTGATGGCGAGCCTGTTTATTTGGGGTTACGCTGGGAGAAGTGGAAGAGAAGTTTAGAAATTTACCTTTTTGCATCAAGTATTGAGGACCCAAAGAAAAAAAGAGCTACTCTGCTTCATATGGGAGGCGCCGCATTTCAGGAAATTTATTTTAATATTCCTGGGGCTCATATTGAAGATGCAGACATAAAAGAGACAACAGACGTTTACACAACAGCAATCACAAAATTAGACGAGTATTTCTCGCCTAAACAAAGCAAAGTTTACGAGCGACATTTGTTTCGTTTATTAAAACAGGAATCTGGCGATAAATTCGAAAGATTCCTGGTCAGACTACGTCAACAAAGTAGGAAGTGTGGATTTCTAAATGAGGATGACAACTTAATTGACCAAATCACTGAAAAGTGTAACTCTGTGGAACTAAAGAAAAAAATACTCACATTGGGAGACACTGCTACTTTGGATAAAATAATAACCGAAGCTAACGCTTTGGAATCTGTTCAACGTCAGCTTACAGGCTTTAAAACAACGTCCCATATTCAGTCAAATGTTAACCGAATTGAATCCAAGCGTAATAGTTACTCAAATTCGGTTTGTGCTCGCTGCGGTAATAACAAACACAGTAGTAATAGTCCTACATGTCCTGCGCGAAACAAAACTTGCTTAAAGTGCGGATATTTAGGCCATTATTCAGCCAAACAAACGCAAATTAACAGAAACAAGTTCAACGGACACAAATAAAAAACAAAAAAGGGACACAACGACTCAAAAGTCCCCGATTTCAAAAGGAACCCATAAAAAGACCGAAGATACTACAACGAATAGCTCATCGACAGCAGTGAACTATATATTTTACTTTGACGAAGACGAAGTGATAAAGTGCAATATTGGTGGTGTTGAAGCAGAGATGCTAATTGATTCAGGAAGTAGCTCCAACATTGTTAGCGATAAGACATGGGATCGTCTTAAAAACGATGGTATTCAGGTCACAAATCAAATTGCTGATCCAACAAAAATATTCATGTCGTATGGCAGCAGTACCCCCACTTACAGTCTTGGGCTCATTTGAGGCTGAAATTATGATCGGGCCAGAAAAAAGAGAGGATACGTTCTACGTGATTAAAGATGGTACTCGCGATCTCTTGGGCAAAACGACTGCGATAGCTCTCAAAGTATTGCAGCTAGGCCTGAACATCAACATGGTGAGTCACGCAGAGTTCCCAAAATTCAAAGACGTAAAGTTGAATATCTCCATTGACAAAAGTGTAATACCAGTCACCCAGCCATTACGAAGAATACCAGTTCCTTTGGAAGAAAAAGTAAACCAAAAGATTGACGAATTGATAAAGCTAGATATAATTGAACCTGTAAATAAACCATCAAAATGGATATCGCCATTAGTCCCAGTGTTAAAAAACAATGGAGATGTCCGACTTTGCGTCGATATGCGGTCTGCAAATAAAGCGATTCTTAGGGAACACTATCCGCTTCCTACAATGGACCAACTTCTCCCTAAATTCCAAGGAGCAAGTGTGTTCTCGAAACTCGACATTAAAGATGCATTCCATCAGGTCGAGATTAGTGAAGAGAGTCGAGATATTACCACATTCATATCAGGGAAAGGTTTGTTTCGCTACAAACGATTATTATTTGGTATAAACAGTGCCCCTGAATTATTTCAGAAAACTATGGAACGAATTTTGTTGCCATGCGAAGGGAAACTGAATTTTATTGACGATATAATCGTTTTTGGTAAGGATGAAAACGAGCATAATGCTCGGCTAAAACACGTCATGGATGTGCTTAAAATGAACAATGTTCTGTTAAACGAAAAAAAATGCATCTTTAATGCCAAGCGAGTCCAGTTTTTAGGGCATGATTTGTCCTCCGAAGGGATTAGGCCACTAAATTCTTATATCAGTGGAATAGAATCGTTCAGAGAGCCTGCCAATATCGAAGAGATCCAAAGTTTTCTCGGACTGATTAACTACGTAAATAAGTGGATCCCAAATCTCGCGACTATGACGGAACCAATAAGACGGCTATTAGTTGGTAAGAAAATAAAAGTTGGTAAGAAAACTGATATTTCCGGGTATTGGACATCAGAGCAGAAGGAGTCTTTCAAATTGCTTAAAACTTCCCTTAAAAATATAGTTAGCTTAGGGTATTATAATCCCGAAGACAAAACCCAAGTTATGGCGGATGCTAGCCCCGTGGGCTTAGGAGCCGTATTGGTCCAGCATGACTCCAGAGGGCCTCGAATTATAGCTTTTGGTAATAAAAGTCTGTCTGATACGGAAAAAAAATATTGTCAGACAGAAAAAGAAGCTCTTGCTCTTTTTTTTTTTTTTTTTTTTATTTATTTACCAAAAATGTTAACACAAAGTAGGTTCTTACATTTACTTGCCAAACTACAGAAGCAGTTTGTTGGCAAGACAGCGCTCATTTTTTACAATTTTAAACTGTCTTGAACATAAAGTATTTACATATTTATTATTTATTTATCTATGCCAGTGCACACGGACAGGCAACCCGCCACGGTGTTCAAAAAGGGACTTCATTGAAGAACACATAAGGTCCATTCTAGCTTGCATTCTAAAGAGTCGCGACAAGGTACCCCCCCATGTGCAATGACATATTTATAGTAACATCAAATACACTTAGATATTACATGCATTAAATGCCAAAAAAAAAAAACATTTTCATGAGTTAAACTAACAGTTAAAGATCAGAATAATAACAAATTTAACAAAGCAGAAAATTAAGATATCTTATGGTAATTTTTCCAAGAACGTTTTTTTCATCTTTTTTTTAACTACATTTAAGCTACATTTCATTTCTTCTCTGGCCCATTCTATTCCATTATATATCTTTGGGACCAGAACCTTGTCTGTTCTTGTCCCGTAATAATTCTTAGCAAAATGTTGTACATATTTTCTACTTCTTATGCTCTTAGTACTGTATTTACTTTGTTTAAGTATCTTTAATCTATTATTAAAAAAATTATCCACTGCTATTAAATACTGAACTTTCTGCTGCACTGGTAACATATTACATATTTTGAAAAGTTTATCGTACTCGCCTCTAACATTAAGTTTTGTTTTTTTATCTACTAAGAATTTAATTAATCTAATTTGTAACTTTTTAATTTCATCTGTATACGTTTGAAAGGTTCGACCATAAATACTTAAACCATAATTTATCACTGAGTCAGCTAGTGCATAATATACTACGAGCATAGTTTTTTTATTGATTATTCTTTTTAAATGATAAAACTTGCTCAGCACTGAGCGAAGCTTTGAACAAACATCTGTTATGTGTATCTTCCAATTAAAGTTGTAGTCAATATGCATACCTAGGTACTTGTAAGTTCTAACGTATTCTATCGGTTCACAGTTGTTACAGCTACTATTTCCTCGTCTGTGCAGGCAGTCATACCCGTGCCCTAATATACTCAACTCATTGTAATCAACTGCCCTTGCCGCGCGGTTATATGGGGAATAAATGTGCATACATTTAGTCTTTGCCAAATTTATAATTATACCATTATCATGGGCCCATTTAACCACGCCGTCAAAATCGTTCTGAATAATTTTATGAGCTTCAGATATATCCGTGTGAGAGTATAGCAAGCACATATCGTCCGCATACACGAACACCTTACAATTGTTTACCACGTTTACGACACTGTTGACCAGCATGAGGTAGCCAACAGGACCATACACCGAACCGGTTGGCACCCCGAGCGTGACGTCACACTCCGCGCCCGTGGCGCCGCCGACGCGCGTGCGCATGGTCCTGCTCGCCAGGTAGCTGCGGAACCAGTCGTTGACGGGGCCAGCAATGCCACACTCGCTCATCGCCTGAAGGAGCACTTCATGATCCAGGGTATCGAAGGCTTTTTTGTAATCGATAAAGAGAGCAAGGATTTGCTTACCTTCGTTTAAGCTGGTGTTAACATGATCCGAGAACTGTGCCAAAGCCGACCCCGTGCTCCGACCTTTTCTGAACCCGTGCTGCGCGTCCGTCAGTATATCATGTTTTTCCAGAAAAAGAGATATTTGTCCAACAACCACTTTTTCGACAATTTTATTTATAACTGATAGAATTGCGATAGGCCTGTAATTAGTGTAATCCGAATGATTTCCGCCTTTATAGATTGGTCTAATCAAAGATTTTTTTAGGTTTTCAGGATAAATACCTTTAGACAGACACATATTGACAAAGTTGGCTAAAATTGGACACAACTGTTTCTTAACGTATTTTATATCTTGTGTTCTTATGTGGTCTAATCCCGGGGCCTTATTTGAGCTTAAATTATTTAAAATCTTTTCTATTTCCCCCCCAGCCACTTTTTTATACCTAAAAGACAAATTAACCGTATTAACATACGATTTACGATCAAGAAACTTCACACTACATACATGCTTAATTTTCAGAATTTCTTGTGTAAAAGTTTCAGTAAATTTACTACAAATATCGACAATATTATCTGATTGACCCAAATATCTCATAACTATTTCGTCTACATTTAATTTAGTTCGCCCCAGCCAGTTATTAATCGTACTCCAAATCTTTTTATAATCATTTTCACAATTTTTTATCTCCTGTCTGCGATACTTATTTTTAGCTACATTTATGAGTTTATTTACTTTATTTCTATATTTCGTATATTGGAGTCTTTTATTCATGTTATTTGGTGACGACTTCGATGCACGATATAAATCATCCCTCCTAGATATCATGTCAAATAAGCTTTTACTTATCCAAGGCTGGGTAATCCTACTTCGTTTAACCTGTCTTTCAATTTTGCTTTCGCGATAAATTAATTGAAACACTTGACACAACTCATTATATAACAACAAAGGACATTGAATCTGCGAAAACGGCGACCAGTCAATGCTATCCAATTTTTCCCTAACGATTTTATCACTTAATACCAAACGCGTAGTTATATGCGAAGAATTATTGCACTGCTCGCGGTCAAGGTCAAGGTCCAAGCTTATGGTAATCATGTGGTGATCTGATATACCGCACTCTATCACACTTGCAGCCGCAATCGCACCCGGTGATTGTTGCCGACCCGCTCGCACCCACACGTGGTCTATGCACGAAGTGTCCCGGCGCCCGCTCACAATGGCCTCCCGCGTTATCTCCGAGTTAGGTATGCCGCACTGCAGGCCGTATCCACACAAGGTGTTTTTGTAGCTGGTTGTAGATGAATTCATATCGTTTTTAGATAAATCAATGTTCATGTCACCAATAACTATCAGGTCCTCACTTGTAGAAATTCGTTGAATAATTAGGTCCAGCTGCTGTATAAATAAATTCTTATTTGCTTGCGGTGGTCTATAAACAGATAATAAGTTGATTTTTCTATTTCCATGTTGCAAAATTCCATAGAGTAATTCCATACCGAGGGAATTTGTATTTTCCACACTAAAGTTACAATTTATTTGGGTGCGACAATACAATAAAATACCCCCACCTCTATTACTTTCTCTCGTTTTTGAGTATGTGCAATATCCATTTAACTTATAGCATGACACCTCATCCGCCTTTATATTCACTTCTGATAAAATAATGACATCTATCTGACATCGGCTTTGGCTAATTAATACTTGTAGCTCATTAAAGTGTTTACGTAAAGATCTTATATTCAAATGTAGTATGTTAATTTTTTTTATTTCATCTCCTATTGATGTGCTCCATGTTACTATGTTATTATGTCGAGAGTATTGTACCTCAGGTAATAAATCAAGAAAACTGTTGAATTTGGGTAACAGAGGAAATCACGTAGTGTAGCCGCGCCGCTAATCGCGTAGTAACTAGGTCGGAATGTGCTCAATATCTTTTTCACACCTGATTCTGTAGATTTTTGAATCATTTTCCTTTCTGGCTAGTATGTTAGAGTTTTGAATCCATATATATCTGCATATCCCCTTTAGGTGCATTTTAGCTGACCAAAAAAGCTGACGCTTATATTTTGGGAGGTCCTCATTGACGAAAATAGGCGTTTCGTTGTCATTGCCGTAAATATGGCTGTTAAGGACCCGAGTCTTCCTAGCTTGAAGCCACTTGTCTCGGGTGTCCCTGCACTTCAGCTTGACCATGACCGGACGGGGTCTGGCATCGCCCGCTTTTTCTCGTCCAACCCTACTTGCGAATTTTATGCCTTCCGGATTTAAATTTAGTTTTTTGGCCATTAATTTCACTACTTCCATCGTATTTTCACCATTCTTATTCTCTAACCCTATTATTTCTACATTCTTTTCCTTTTTTTCTTGCTCTAAATCCATGATCCTTTCTTCTAACGCCTTGTTACATTTTTCTAAGTAGCTATTTTTTTGGTCAAGAGCCTTAATTTTTTTCTCCGCCGTTTCTTTAAATTCTATTAATTTCTGGTATTGCTCAGCGTAAAAATCGACCGTCTCGCTTAACTCATCCAACTTTTTTTCAATCTTATAAACAACCTCCAGCTTATTGTTCACTTCTTTAAGGACAGATTCTAGTGAAGTTTCTCCCGGTTTTAAGACTATTTTCACGTTACTGCTATCCTGCTTGGATCCCGAAGGGCTGCCAGATTCCTTGCGGGCACAATCATCACAGAACTCTTTCCCATTACATGTCTTAATGGTTTTTGCACACTTTTTGTGATAAATAGCACCACAGGACACAGAATTACACTTAATTGTCTCGTCCTTTGCTATAGACACAAATTGCTTGCACTTCCTGCACTGCACCATTATATTGAACTATTTTTCGTAACTTAGCCAAGCAAAAAGAAACATCACACGTCCAAACGCAGAGCGCGCGCGCACGGAATGCGCACGGAAACGGTCTTGTTTGGGCTGTTGAACATTTTCACATGTACCTATATGGAAGAAACAGTTTCGATCTTATAACAGACCATAAGCCCCTTGAAGTCATATTTGGACCACGAGCAAAGACATGTGCAAGAATAGAACGCTGGGTACTTAGACTTCAGACATACAACTTCCAGGTTATTTATCGGCCTGGCAAGACAAATATTGCTGATCCTTTTTCTCGTCTCTGTCAACCGACTAATTCAGCGTCATTTAATGATGATTGCCAAATCAATCAAATCGTCGAGTACTCACGACCTCAGGCTATTCCCATGCAAACACTAATACAGTCTTCTCAGGCCGATGAGCAGATCACAATGGTTAAGGAAGCGTTAGCCACAGATACTTGGGACCCACGTATAAACAACTTCCGTATTTTTAAACCAGAATTATGGGTACATGAAGATATCCTCCTGAGGGGAGATAGAATAGTGATACCTTTAGAGCTAAGGAAATCAGTTCTAGAAGCGGCACACGAAGGTCACCCAGGTATCGTGGCTATGAAAGGACGGTTGCGTACAAAAGTGTGGTGGCCCATGATGGACAAAGACGCTGAGGCCAAAGTTAAGAGTTGCAAAGGGTGCACTTTAGTAACAAGTTGTAACCCTCCGCCACCGATTAAAAGACACGCTCTTCCCAACGAAGCGTGGCAGGATGTGGCTATTGATTTTTTGGGACCTTTGCCATCTGGGCATTATCTCTTCGTAGTTATTGACTACTATAGTAGATATAAAGAAATTAAAATTATGAAGTCAATAACTGCGAAAGATACTACAGAGGTACTCTTTGAGATTTTTTCGAGATTAGGATATCCCATATCCATAACGGCAGATAACGGTAGGCAATTCACGAGCAATGAATTTCAAAATATTTGCCAGGAAGCCAATATAAAAGTTAGGTTTACAACTCCCTACTCTCCCCAGGAGAATGGGGAAGTGGAACGTCAAAACAGGGATATCCTAAAAAGACTTCGTATAAGTCAAAGTTTAAACTCAGATTGGAAACGTGACCTTTTAGATTACCTAATGATGTACAATAGCACCCCCCATAACACTACTGGTAAAACGCCATCGGAACTATTTTTCCGCAGGAAGTTTCGGGATAAGATACCCGAAATAACATCAGTACGAGATGGATCAGATTCGGAATGGAGAGACAGAGATAAATTAATGAAAGAAAAAGGAAAGAACCGTGAAGATTTAAAAAGGAAAGCAAGAGATAATCAGATAGAGATCGGTGAGAAGGTATATGTAAAAAATTTAGTAAAGGATAATAAATTAACAGCCACATTTAATTCGACACCTCATACTGTCGTAGAATCTAGAGGAAATGATTATGGTGTAATTAATGATGAAACCGGTCAGAAATACAGAAGAAACATAGTACACCTAAAGAAAGTTGAAGGGACTTGGAAAGTCTGTGGTTTAGAAGAAGATGATAAAAGTGATGAAGATGAAAAAGAACAATCTGAATACGAATTTGATTTCGACGATAAATAAATAGGTATCAATAACGATACCACTCGATGTATTGTGCTATACGTTTAATGAGTAATTGTAATTTAATGAGTACAGTTTTAGGAAATCTGGTGTATGAAATAAAATCACATATATTGTTAACTTGCTTACATATTTGGAAATAAGTAATCGATTTTGTAAAACATAAGGGAGGTGTGACGTATACAATAAACGCGCCGGTGTGCACTCGGAGCGGGGAGCGAGGCGGCGGGGGGACTAACCGACCGACCGCCGCCGAGCGAGGTTGTGTGTGCGCACCGGAGTTAGAATCTGAACTTGAATTGTTTTATTTATATCCTGTGTGACTTAAAAAGAGGACATCACAGTAAACAATTTTATTAATAGTTATGTTTCGACATAGGGACACAACTAACCCGACAATGATGAAGTTGAAGTTACTCATGTTAAATCAAAGCCAGGACACAACTAACCCGACAATGATGAAGTTGAAGTTACACCTGTTAAATCAAAGCCAGGTAAAGTAAATTAAACGATGAAATGTTCTTCAAATCCTTATATAATTATATCACAATCTTTTGTAGTCACAATGACACCGCACATCCACATTGAAACTCTAGAACCCAATGCCGCTTGAACTTGGAGTCCGTCACCACCATGATTTTTCTCCCCTCTTCAGCATCAGCCAAAATGGCGCGGAGACACTCAGGTAGCCGACTTCAAGTCAAACGACTGACTTTTAACCGAATACAATACAAGTACTATAATTTAAATCTTACAGGTACTGTTTCAAATTAAACACAACGAGTAATAAAATATTATAATTATCTATTTAAGGTTGCCATAAATATGATTTATGATCATAGTAATATATTTTAGTTCCCTACCTGTTCCCTAGGGGATTCTACAAGAGTTCGTTAGATCAATTTAAGACTATTAACATAACAAAAGCTTACACACCTATTTTCAACTTCATCAGTGACGTAAAAAATGGTTTTTAAGCAAGGCACTCAAGATGCGATTATATCGTACGTTTGTTCACATTTTGATATTAGATAAAATAAATATTATGTGCAACATTATCTATCATGAACATTATACTTTGTAAAAGTTATAGAAAATGACATTACTGATATAAGTAGTAGCGATATACTGTATAAAAATAGATATTCTGAAATTATATATTTCGTTCATTATATCTACTGAACCTTATACTATAATATTTTTTATACAATGTGAGCGTATAATTATAATATATTATGGCCATAATACTTTAAAGCTCCCCCGAACGTATTCGTTTACTTTATTATAATTATTAATTACGTTTTTTCCTTTGGGTTTTTCTTTCTTTTCTGTGTAGCTAGTTATTGTTATTGAATAATCATTACTCATAATTAAGAAAAAGTGCAATGAACAAATGATTGAGAACTTTTACTTATGAATTAATAAAATGAATATTATGGCAAATAGGTATTGATCCCAATATTTTATTATGTAATATGTTATTCTCATTATTTACTTTATGCCAATTAATTGAATAGTGTTAATAGATTGCGTTAACATACATTTAATAATAAATTGCAATATTTTATCCCACGTACTAAATCTCTCTAAAATAAACAATAATTACGAACCGCAAAATGCGATGCTGTGTGTTAATTATTAATTAATTAAAATGCTCGACAGTTCAACCAATGAGACTTAAAAGCCCATGCTGCTATTCTGCTATTCAATAATTATTTCCCTCGTTTAGCTGACTAAATTCCAGTTTAAAATCTATACAGATTTATAGAGATGACATTTGGGTAGTGGAGCAGAAGTGAACAGGGTACTGTTATAAATCCTACTTGCACCCTTTCTGGCTGATCTAGCTTTTCTCCAGCACCGCACTTCCCTTCCCTCAAGTCTATAATAGCTCTCACAATAAACCCCTCCTCAGTTCGAATCCTACTTCCAAACACAACGTCACGCGTTGTCCGCGTTTACCCTTGAGGGTCGCCCTGGCCTTCAAGGCCTAATAATCTAAGGTCATTGTAAATGTAAAAGTAGTGTTAAGTGAAATAAACTTTTTTTAAAAATGACCTCGAGTGTTTCCGTATAACAAATGGTGGCAGCTTAAGGGATTTTCTTTAAAGAATCCCCGGAAAACGCTTCCGAAAAAGAAAAACAATGTGGTGAAAATGCAGTGAAAAACTCTACAAGTTCTCAAATTCCAATTCTAATTCGTCTTACGAGACACTGTCTACGGACATATTTCTATACACAATTCCAAACTCTGTCTCAAGGACAGTAGTCTCCAATTCCTTCTAAATCTGCAGTCTACGGACGTCGCATCTACAAGTTCCAAAATCTATCGCAACAAATTCCTACTAAATCCGCAGTCTACGGACGTCGCATCTACAAGCTCCAAAATCAATCCCAAGGACGTTACATCTAATAAAGTGCAAAGTTCCTGAGTTCCTGTATTCCGAGTTCCCGAGTTCCTGAAAATGACACGTTTACATGTGATCATAATTTCTCTGTGAGTACTTTCCATTTTCTTCAAGGTGATTATTAGTGCCGTGTTGTGAAAGTGCGTGAAAAATCCTTACTACTTAAGTAGCTAACTCCTATTTTGTAAATAATTTAGCATCCTGATTCATTTAACCGCGTTTCATATCTCTAAGTGTATTGAGCATTCTGGGTGATTGGCCGCCCGTTACACCGTCGCAATCTAGTAAAGATAATCAATCTATTAATTTCACAAAATGCCGGAGACAGCCGGAGTATCTGGCAAAGCTGCTGTCGAAGCAGGCTCTCTAAAAGCAGACGCTCAAAATGTGCCGAAACTGATGTTATCGGAAATTCCCTTAAATGTGATTCTCAAATTCATAAAGCCATACGATGGCTCCAGAGAAAAATTAAACGCGTTTGTTAATAATTGCGCAAATGCTATTTCACTAACCTCTAAGAGCCAGGAGAGCATAGTGCTAAAATATATAATAAGCCAACTCGAAGGCAAGGCCGAAGTGGCTTGCTCCATTAAAGAATTTGATAATTGGCAAACACTAAAAGAATTCCTAAAAACCCAATTTGGGGAAAGAAAACACTATGCTCACCTGCTGACAGATTTACAAGAATGCAAACAAGGTCCAAATGAATCTGTAAACCAATATTCGCTCAGAATCGAGTCTTGCTTGTCTCAGTTACTTACTGAAGTAACAATGTCTTGCCCTAAGAAAATGGAACTGGCAGGCCGACTCGCTTCTATGGAAGACCTCGCTCTTAATTCGTTCATAATGGGTATCAACCCCAAAATATCGCTGGCCTTGCGTTGCAAGTCCCCCAAGACGCTCAATGAAGCGATCAACCTTGCCTTGTCTGAAGACAGAATTCTCAATTACCTTAATAAAAAACCTAACATGCCTTTTAATAAGGCTCCAGCCATAGCTAATCCAAGCACGTCCACAAATAATACATTCCGACCCAGGACCACCACAGACGAGCGTCCAAAGGTGGTGTGTCGTTATTGCAAAATTCCCGGACATACACTCGAAGAATGCCGCAAAAGGGCATTTAATAACAGACGATTTAGTTCAAATAACACTTCGACTCCCCCTGCTCGCCCTGTCAATTTCCTCCAAGAGAATGAAGGCGTTGACGAAGTAGATCTCTCTTCAATTCATTTAAACGAAAATTAGGCTCGGAACGGTGTCGTCCGAGTCCTAAAGTTGTATCAGGCACCGAACCTTCTCAGTCTATTCTCCAACAAAGAAATACAAGACAGTATCAAAACCTCATAAGTCCATTCCCTGAAAAAATCTACCAAATTGATATCAGACGCGATAGGTACCTTCCGTATATTAATGTGCCGACATCTGTAAGTTCAAAGCCCTTAACTTTTTTAATCGACACTGGTGCGTCTGTCTGTCTGATAAAAAAAAGTTCTATTGACAAGGTCGCAAAATTATTTCATAGTGTGATTGGCGTCAAAGGAATTGATTCCACTAACGAACCAATCAGAAGCCTTGGGCATATTCAACCCCAAATTAACCTTTCTGGCGACCTTGCTATAACCAATGACTTCCATGTCATGGGAAAAATCGAGATACCATATGACGGTATTATTGGCAATGATATGTTTCTCAAGTATGGTTGTAACATCAACTATGGAAATAAATGTTTAGAATTAAACAATCAAAAAGTTAAGCTCACTTTTGAAGAACCAAACTATAATGTTCCCCCGAGAACTGAAACAATAATAGAATGCACCGTAGTAAATCCTGAAATAAAAGAAGGAATTATCACTGACCAACATTTAACTGAATCCCTGCTAATAGCTAACTGTATTGTGAAGGTAAAAGAAAACAATCGCATCAATCTATCTATAATAAATACGTCCGAAAACTCTGTTACACTAAATCCTGACCTTAAACTGAAAATTGACCCACTTGACGTAAAATTAGCCTATTCCATAACTGGTGACACTGCCAGACGTACTGAAGAAGTCCTGAATTCACTACGAATTTCTCATTTAAATGACGAAGAAGCAAATGCCCTGACGGAAATCTGTTCTCAATACTCTGACATTTTCCACCTTCCAGGTGACAAACTAACGTCTACTCCTAATATCGAACACAAAATCCGAACCAATAATGAGATCCCTATCTACACTAAGTCTTATAGATTCCCAGATGTACACAAAAACGAAGTCAGTAAACAAGTGGATAAAATGCTGGAGCAAGATATAATAAAACCTTCAATTTCCCCATGGTCATCTCCTATTTGGGTCGTTCCCAAAAAGTTAGATGCTTCAGGAGAACAAAAATGGCGAGTAGTTATTGACTATCGCAAACTTAATGATATAACAATCGGCGAAACCTACCCCATACCTCAAATTACAGATATTTTAGATCAATTAGGCAACAGTAAATATTTTTCTACCCTTGATCTAGCCTCCGGGTTTCACCAAATAAATATGTCTCCTGAAGACGCAGAGAAAACGAGTTTCTCAGTTCCGCAAGGTCAATTTCAATTTAATAGAATGCCTTTTGGCCTAAAAAACGCCCCGTCTACATTTCAAAGGTTGATGAATAATTGCCTTACTGGTATCCAAGGTGTTCGTTGTTTTGTCTACCTAGACGACATCGTGATCTATTCCTATGACCTTGCGTCCCATATAGATAATCTATCAGCTGTTTTTGACAAATTGCGAAACTATAACCTGAAACTACAGCCAGACAAATGCGAATTCCTACGGAAAGAAGTTACTTACCTCGGACATGTCATTAGTGATAAAGGTGTAAAACCAAATCCTGAAAAAATCAAAGTCGTCACTGAATTTCCCACTCCAAAGTCTCCGAAGGACATCAAATCCTTCTTAGGCCTTGTATCCTATTACCGAAGATTCATTCCCGATTTTTCTAAAATATCTAAGCCTTTGACGCTCCTCTTGAAAAAGGATACCCCCTTTAACTGGGGTCACGAACAACAATTAGCATTTGAAACCCTAAAAACGAAACTAACAACGGCCCCAATTCTAATTTATCCCGATTTTACGAAACCCTTTATTTTAAATTGTGATGCTTCCAATTACGCTATTTCTGGCATCTTGTCCCAAGGCCAAATTGGCAAAGACCAACCAATAGCCTATGCTTCTAGAACATTAAACAAAAATGAATGTAACTATAGCACAACCGAAAAGGAATTGTTAGCTATAGTACATTTTTGTAAATATTTCAGACCTTACCTATATGGCAGAAAATTCTATATTGTGACAGATCATCGCCCTCTAAAATGGTTATTTAACCACACCGATCCCAGCAGCAAACTGCAACGCTGGCGTCTAAAATTGGAAGAATACGAATATGAAATAATTTACCGCAAAGGTAAACTGAATTGCGCAGCTGATGCACTATCCCGATATCCGATTTCTGACAAACATGTCTTACCACTATTACCTATCAATGAAGAAAGTGCAAACACTAACGGAAATCCTGTTCAGTCTCCGGAAGAAATAGACATCTATAATGATCCACAACCAGGAACATCTTTTGAACCTGATAACCCTGATCCATTCGGTCTTCTCGACCTTCCGTCGCTATCTCCAGACCCACAATTCTCTCCGACCAATTTTGACTCTCTTTTTGAAGGCCTTAATGAACTAAATTCACCATCCCTAGAGGTACAACCCACTGAAACAAACCCCACTCAAAACTTACCTGAAGTAACTACCCCTGCAAATGATGACTCATATTCAAAGTTCTTGAAATCACCTCCCGATGTAAATTATGATACAATTATAACTGAACACAATGACAACCTTCTGAAGAGCCCATTTAAAACCATAATTATTCCCACTTCATTAGACCTTGACGAAAGTGTACCTTACGTACAAGATTTCCTTAGTTCCCTGTCAGAACCAGAAAAAGTTTTGCAGTCTGAAAAAACGTTGCTATCCCTTCAAGAAATCAACCATGATGGCAAAACGTTTATAACATTATTTACAAAAGTTCATCATTTTGATGACAACCCCTATGTTGACATATTCGAATCATTGAAAAACCTCCGAAATCATTTAGCCTCAATCAACGAAGAAACCAATTCCCCAAACAAAGAAATAAGTATTTCCGATTTTAAAGACCCATTTAACAAACATTCCTATACTAAAATTTACAATATGATAGCATATATTTTCAATGGTACGGGTATACACGTACATATATATCGCGATAAGATTATTTACCCTACGCTAAGCGAAATCCCGAAAATCCTGAAGGAGAATCATGACATTCCAATTGCAGGCCACTTAGGCGGATCCCGTATGTATAATAGAATACGAGAGCAATATTTTTGGAAGAACATGCGAACAGACATTGAAAATTACGTCAAAAAATGTCCCTCCTGTCAAGTTAACAAAGCCCTTAGGAAAGTTAACCGTTCCCCATTAGAGATAACCTCTACTTCAACGGAACCTTTCCAGCGTCTGTCCTTAGATATTGTAGGCCCATTGCCCGAAGCTGGACCTGCCAAGGTGAAATATATACTCACTATGCAAGACGACCTGACAAAATACTCTTTAGCCTACCCCATACGGAGCACCACTGCGGAAGAAACAAGTGAGTGCCTAATTCATTTCATATCACTATTCGGAATACCTAAGTACATTCTGACAGATCAAGGAACCAATTTCACATCGGAACTCTTCAAACAAGTTTGTTCGTTTTTAAAGATTAAACAGCTTTGGTCCAGTCCATATCATCCCCAAACACAAGGCGCCCTTGAACGGAGTCACTCCACATTGAAAGAGTATTTAAAATCATACGTAAACGACGAACAAACCGATTGGCCCCGTTACGTCTATACTGCTATCTTAACATATAATACCACGGTACATAGCACCACAAATTACAGCCCTTATGAATTAATTTTTGGACATAAACCTTCCCTTCCAAATTCGATTTACGAAAGTGCACCTGATACAACTTATTGCGAATACCTAAAAATGCTTCGACACCGTCTTCAACATTCTCGTAATAAAGCCCTAGAAAACATTCAAAAGTCTAAAGAGACTTCTAAAACTTACTATGATTCTAAAACTAAATCTGTAACTTACCACGTAGGCAACTACGTCTACCTAAAAAATAACCTTCGACTACGTAAAGCCCTTTCGCCGGTCTGGAAAGGACCTTACAAGGTAATTAAAATAAACGGTAGAAATACCCTGACATTACTTATAAACCGAAGGCACGTGGTCCATCATTATGACCAACTTAAATTAGCGTATAGATCTAACAATTAAGAATTGATTTTATCCCTTATCTGTATTAAGTAGCATTTAGATATATCATAATTATATATTATTTTCTTTTTCAGTGCCCCTCTCTTAGTGCATTCACAACCAAATTTCATTGAACCAGTACAAAATGGTCCCGGCATTTATTTGGACCCAATCGGACAACTTAAAATAGTCAATGGCTTTTTAGACGTAGTTATACCGATAGACATTAGTTTTATAAAACCACATATTGATAATCTGAACGGTGTGATAGGCACCTCGAAGTTTATATGTGGGCAGAGCGACCTGATTACGCCGAAGGAATGCAATAATATATTTCAACCACTCAATACGAGGTATAATGATATAATTAGAAATTATGAATCTATTTCACACCTGGTTACATATAAGTCTAAAAGAAGTGCATGGTTTGGTGGCGTAGGCACCGTTTTTAAACACTTATTCGGCACAATGGATCAGGATGATGCCAGTATGTATAACAACGTCATTCAAAACCTAGAAAACGACCAAAAAGACATCGCAAAATTAGTGAAAAGTAATATTTTAATAACTTCGACAACCTTAGAATCACATAAAGAATTTTTAAATAAAATAAATGTCAATGAACAAAGATTGAATGACGCAGTTAACCTACTCAGCTTGTCGCTGAAAAATTTAACTTTAATTAGTAATAGTTTAGAAATAAGGTCAAATGTATTAGAACTGTTAAGTATAATAGAGAATAACCTTTTAACTTTGTCTTTTAAATTAGAAGACATTATAAATGCAGTTATGTTAAGCAAATCTAATATTTTATATCCGACCATAATTACCCCACAGCAACTGTTTACAGAGCTAGTTAATCATTATAGGTTTTTACCTAAATCTCACGAACTACCTTTGGCATTGCACCTCGACTACATACATATATTAACAAATATCTCTGATATATCTAGCTTTTATGTTGACAAAACAATTGTCTTTATATTAAAGATACCTTTAGTTTATTCCCAGGAATACAATATCTATCATAGCATATCTTCCCCGGTGGCCTATAGAAACATAACACCGCCCGCCTACGCGATGATTTTGCCCACCGTGAGTTACTTAGCAATAAGCAGAGATAAGGCACGTTATTGTAAGTTAGAACATTTATCTAGCTGTAAGAACCTTATTGATAACTTTTATATTTGTAATATTGATAAGATTTATTCCACTACGTCCTCGCCTATCTGCGAAACTGAAATTACAACAAAATTATTACCTTCTAAACCGAATGATTGTAAAACAAAATTATTGTATGGAAATATGGAAATCTGGCATAAACTCAATAATAACAGATGGCTTTACGTTATTTCTGAAAAGACCAAATTATCTGTAGAATGTCAAAATAATTCTAACATATTCGAAATAGATATTCAAGGTACTGGTCTGTTAACATTACCGAATAAATGCACTGCATATTTCAAGGATATGCAGCTAATTTCTAAGGGCAGTATGAAATTGGATTTAAAACCTGTCGTATCTGATTTCAATCTTATTGACGATCAGTGTTGTAATTATTATAAATTTAAGAGCCTTCAGCAAAACATACCATCTGTAAATTTAAAAACATTGAACCCTAATTTTGTTAAATCAGACGATAATTTAAAACTGATTGAAGATCTAGACAGAATTATTAAGAAACCCCACATTGTTTATTATGGTAACTTTTATTCGAGTTCTGTAATTCTAGTTATAAGCATTTTACTATTATACCTATTTTATAACGTTATGAAAAAACGATGTTGTAAAGGGCGTCCCTGTCTATTGCCAAAACGTGAACCAACCCCCATACCTTCTAATCAAACCGAAATCGAACTAAATGATCTTCCCACACCAGCTCCTGTACCGAGGCTCAGATCCTCATAAACTTCACTCCTTAAGAGTGGAAGTTTCTTTTCACCCCGGGAGATGTTATAAATCCTACTTGCACCCTTTCTGGCTGATCTAGCTTTTCTCCAGCACCGCACTTCCCTTCCCTCAAGTCTATAATAGCTCTCACAATAAACCCCTCCTCAGTTCGAATCCTACTTCCAAACACAACGTCACGCGTTGTCCGCGTTTACCCTTGAGGGTCGCCCTGGCCTTCAAGGCCTAATAATCTAAGGTCATTGTAAATGTAAAAGTAGTGTTAAGTGAAATAAACTTTTTTTAAAAATGACCTCGAGTGTTTCCGTATAACAGTACGAAGGACGGTCACGCTGAGCAAATTGCACTACGAGTAGGTATAGATACTTTAATTACGCTTAAATAAATGAAATTATAATTATGATAACAAGAGATGTAAGGTCTTTAAAAGTCCAAATATTTATATATAATAATTTGTAGAGAAGTAAAGGTCTCTGTCAGAATAGGTATATAATAATAACATTATTGTAATGCGCGTTTGGAGATGTATAAAGGTTCATTCAGACCAAACGAGCATTCGCTATTCTAACCAGGGGGTTATGCGAATTTCGTAGAGTAGGGACTCTACGAAATTCGATCATTACACAAAACGTGATAGGCAACTAAGATTTGGGCACATCACTATTATGTTAAATAGCCGTCGGGAAAATAATAGACAACCATTCTTGCTGCCTTCACCATACGGCCAATGGCTACTGTTATGTACAAATAGGAATTCTTTACCAATAGCCAGCGAGCGATGGACGGGTCCCAGCGCGGTGCACGTGTCGTTCTGTTAATTAATCAGTCAAATGTTGCGATTCTCCGTAGTTCCGTCTATAGAGCCTCTGCCTGTAAAGCTGGAGGTTCTGGGTTTGAGTCCCACCTAATATGTGTCTAAATCTATTTCGGGGTATAATATTATATGTTTTTGTCTGTTTCGTTTTGTCATGTTTGTTGTTATATTTGCCACGAATAAATGATTTGGATTTGGTTTGATTTGTATCTAAATAATAGTGCCACGATAAGGTCTAATAAGGCTTATGTCGTGCATACTAAGAGAAGATTTATAGCGTCCGTACGCTTAGGCAATAGGACACCCACTCACGGGAAGAGTTGGAGTGGTGACAAAACTTCCGTCACCACACGGCCAACCATTTCGGAGGGGCGGGACTATGTTGTGGTAAGCCCGGCACTGTTTTTTAAATCTTATTTTAGAAGTTATATGTAGATAATTATGTGTTTATATGAATAAACCATTGAATTTGTATCTGTTTTCAAGCTTGCTTTGATTTTTTGCTCACAATTTGAAGCAGAAGCAATAAACAGAACTCATCTGTCATTTGACCTAATTGTAGGTATATCATTAAACTATCTGCAGCTGTCCCCGAAAGTTATAATCACCGCGAGTTGCGAACTAAATTATTAGCTGTTAATTAGTTGATCCACTTACAGTCGAGTTCGCGTTATTAATTGTAGTTAGTTTACCAGAATCGGTAATGGAAATTCAAATTCAGATAGGTACGGACCAGTCTACGGATATAGATTTGAATCCTTGTCAGGGCAATTTGTTTGATGTTTTGGAGCAATATCTTAAATGTTACCTAAATTGTAAAACGGTTGGATAAACCTGATATAAAAAATGAACCGTATAATACGCAATATACACCGTAGGCTACAAAATCAGAGCTTTTAAAATAATAAATGATGATGAATCAAACTGATTCCAGCCAAAGAATGTATATTTCTTTCCCGTGTCATATCCTGATTTCCGTATTTATTCTAATAATCTTCATTTTAAGGTTTTCACCACCCAACAAGTCTCCACATTTCCACTCCATTGGACGAAACGGCGTGACAACGCGATGCGACAACATGATGTGACGGTTTCCGTAATAAAGTCAATATTTTTGGTAGTAGTGCAATTTAATGTGTCACACCTTAACTTGTGCACGAACGGTACCTTTAATGGGCATTTATCTCTTAACTCTTAATACGTCTATGTTACGTATAGAATGGTTCGGTATAAAAGTAGCTGCGTATGATACGGTATTTTTTGAAACTGGCCGGTTTTTGTTGAACAGTACAATGTTTTTTTTGTAATCCTTGTAAAGAAAACTTCAAAACAAAAATACGTTCATATTCAATCAAGTGATCATGTGGAAGTTTTAGCATTACTTGTTCCAATGTACCTTTAGTATCTAGAACACGGTATTCCGGCAGTATTTACCAGATTTTTACCTTTAACAATTACATTTTTCTGTATGCTTAACGAGTTATTTTATGCGTCTTTGAACAGTCTTATTACGAAACAGACATTGTTTAATTGACTTTCAGTTTGGGGGTGCTGAGAGGTATTTACTACATTGGCGGTTTTGCATTTTTCGTCTAAAATGAACTCTACAAAAGTACTTTCAGAGCTTGAAGTAGTGGTACATCTGAATGCCTTGAGTAGGGAACAGTTAACTAATGCAACTGTTTTATATTAGACCATATTCTCTAAAACACAAAAACGCTGGTCAGGTGGATTTTTTCATAGAAAATACTGGAAACATGCTGATTACAAATATTTGAAATAAATATTTATAATACAAACATCACGTTGTACATTTAACAAGAGATTGTATTGGAATTTCCCTGACGTTTTCACCCGATCCGAAAAAACACGGGAATTTCAACGTCAAATGACTCCGTATATATAAAATCATGTTATAAAACTCATATTACCCTACATTTTAGGTGGTTTTCTTAAGCGGTCTATATTTTTGTCTCTACAAACCGTCCTAACGACAATTTTAAAGTTTTTTTGAAATATTTTAGAAATTTAGGGAATTTCCAATACAACCTGATTTAAAAATAGATATAAGATAATCTTAATCGACAAATAAAATCAATGTGTTTCTCTGTAAACGAGAATTTTATTTACTCAGTGAATACAAATTGTTTTATTTATAAATTCTACATTCAAGAACTATCAACAGAAACATACCTGTAAACGAGAAACGACATTAAATGTCCATTCGTCGTTAAATCTTACACATTCAATTATATCTCACATATTTAACTAAATTATAGTAAACGTTTTCTTCACCAAATTTTCTGACACGCATGACATAGGTATTGACATTACCTGCCGCCGTTTGTCTATAGTGCAGGCTGCGGCCAACTAAAAAGGTATAAATACTTTTTACATAGATTTTAACTACACTATAAATATTATTAAAAACATATTTGAAATCTGCATGTTTGCATTATTTTCTATGAAAAAAACACCTGACCCGTATTCATTGACCGAGTGTGTAGGTAACATACTGACATTGTATTTGTACTGTGACAATTTTGTCATTTGCGTGTGATACTCATGATTGACATAGCTATTTGTATCCGACGTAAATATATTTGGGCCTTTTCATATTATTGGGGCTCAGCGATATTCGTTTGAGGGCTTGTGTTGAGTGCTTTTTCTATAAATAGCTAATTTTATTGTTCAAAGAGTATTGAGAGAATAAATATAATGGGCACAATTTTTTGAAGCTAATGCTTCAAAAACCTAATGGTTTAAAACGGTTTTGATGACAATGGAGATTAACTAAGCTTTGACTAAGACTTGTTTTTGTAAATGTTTGCTTTAATTCTCACTGAATGTAAGTCCATGATATTATTTGAGTGTATATCATAGTTTCGAACACGTACTCTCGGAGTATCCTGCTATCGAATGTTCGCTTACTCGACTGCTACCGGATCGAATATTCGCTGGATCGAAAAACGTAGAAATAAAAAAAACGTTAAATCGAAATTGATGTTTCGATTGACGTCCCGTAGAACATCTTTGGCACGAATGTTCCTTGGCGCAACTTCTACCGGATCGAATATTCGCTGGGTCGAAAATCGTACAAAATAAGGGCGTTTAATTGATCACAGGCACAAACATTACACTTTTAAGCAATAGGTATGTCAAATCATCTTGCCACTTATTTTTGAGATATATGTGGAGGGTATATAAAATAATGTTGTATGTGTTAGTCTTTCAGCAATCCATCAAGTCGATTACATCGTTTTTCGATCCAGCGAACATTCGATACCGGAACAGACGAGCCTATGAACTTTCGACACACAACAGACAATTCTAAATAATGATTTTTCGACTGAGCATATTTCGACCACAAGTATTTCGACTCAGCGAACATTCGATCCAGCAACAATCGAGCCTACGAATATTCGACAGCACGATACTCCGACAGAGCGTGCCCGAAACTATGATATACACTCATATTATTTACCCAAATTCACAGACAAAAATTACACAGACTAGAGCGGATATTTTATTCATTAGATTCTGACCAGCCAAATTTTGTTGACAGTTATTTCCTTGCGGTATCACTATGATTTTGAAGATTTTTCTATGTTTTTAACGTTTTTTTCATAAATATGTGTCATCGTGTTGTCATCGAATGGTCTCAAGAAAAGGCCAGCGCTGGCCTTACCAACATTTACACTAAGTTGTGGGCGCTTTGTAACAACGTACGTCTATTTTATTTTCTTTGTATTTGTAAATTGTCACGTACAAATGTTTCTTTCTTTCAAAATAGTCTCCGAATAAAAAACCCCAACAGCAAAACAAATCGTCAGTATTTTTCCTTCGCATTATGTGCACTTGGCATTCAGTGTTAAGCACACGCGGCACTACAGAGCCTGCCAACTCCATTAAGCCTCTACGTAGCTCGTAGAGCCTCTACGCCGTAGCTCGTAGCCTTATCTGTTTTCGTAGCGCATCAAAGTCGAAATTAACCCAAATAGCTTGAGCATAAACATGGTCTAGCTTACGGAAACTTATAAGACCTAACTACCTGCTTGTGCAAAATGTTTGAAATTATTTTTGTAGCATGAAGACTCAGATAAAATAGGTAGATTACTTTAAAGACGAGTACGAAGACAACTAAGTGCAGTGAACAGGTAAGTAGAAGCGGAGGTAGGTAGGAGTAGGTAGTTTTTTTATTTTGTATTATACACAGCTAGTAGGGTAAATTGCTCGTAACTGGCCGCTCTTCAGTAACTGTACACCTTAATATAAAAAATAACTCCATGTGCTTATAGTTCGAATTTATTTTAAAACGATGTGCCATGTCAATATCAATCACTCTCCCTCTTCCAAAATGAATTCTAATTATAAGGACATAGAACTCATTTTTATATAAAGTAGCCAGTTACTGGAGGGTGGCCGGTTACTAGCAATTTACCCTATATGACTCGATTGTAAGAAAATTGTATATAGTTACAAGTCCTCTTAAAACAATATTTAACGTCATAATTTTCAATTTACATTATCGATTGATGCTACGTAAATAAAAATGTGTCAATCTAATTAATCAGATAGGAACAGTATGGAATGTGTCTCGTTAGTCGCACGCGCAATTATAACAGCGCGCCCCAGTTACTTTATGTGACGTATTAAGACAGTTTTTAATGATATTGATTAAAATATGATTTTTAGTACAGATGGTGTACTTTTAAGGTTCTAGTGCAAGAAGTGGGTCATTTTACGTCAGGTTCAAAACTTCGGAGGGCCATCTGTACTAAAAAACCTTGTACGAGACACGTGCTAAAAGGAAATTCGTAACTCGTGTCGAAATAATGTTTTTTTGCACTTGTGTCGTAATGTACTATTTTTGCATTGTGTTAATTTATTGTTGTAACATCTTTTTTATATAAGGTGCCCAAAAGTGCATTACCTACCGCTGCAGGGAGACTCTGGTTTTATTTTTATAGGGTATACAAATACATATACACCCTTACGGGGTATATCGTCTGATTGATTTTTATATAACGTCTAATTGAAATATACATGACTTTACATTGAATGAATAGAATTGGATTGAAAAATTAGTCAGATAGTATGAATAGCGTCGAATGTCTCTCGTTAGTCGCACGCGCAATTATAACAGCGCGCTCCAGTTGCTTGTACTGTCAGCAGCAGGTATTGCTTAGCGGGTATGGTGTTCATAATCAAGTCAAGTCAAAGTCAAACTATTCTTTATTCAAGTAAGCTTATTAATAAGCATTTTCGAATCGTCTGACACTATCAAGAGAGAAAAAAAAATCTACTACTGGTTGTAACCCTACACCGTTCCTGAGAAGAAGCAGTAAGAAACTCAGGAGGACTTATTTTTTTCAAAACAGTACAATAATACATCTTATTAAAATAACATGCATTAAATAATTTATTACATAAAAAAACAATTGACTTTTATAGACATTTTTATGTAAAACTTAACTTAAAAAGAGAGAAAAATAAAGAATAATAATAACAAACAAAAATAATTCTTATTGTACAAGGATGAACAATATTGCTTTGCTCTTCCGCGATACAGAATGTGTAGCTAATTAGTGTAACCCGCTATAATTACTTGCGTATTTTTTGCATGCAATTAATTTTCCCACCCTCCCGCCGCAAAAATAAATACGCAAATAACTATAACAAACCACCACCAATAACAATATACTCGACACGTGTTTCGCCTCTCTACGAGGCATCATCAGGAGTTGACGATGTTGTCGGTCTGGTGTCCGGCAACAGAATGAGCTGTCCTGTCTGGTCGGCCATATTTATAACCTCACCCTGACCCCGCCCCCTACCCCCTTCTCCCCCCCTGGCAACGGAAAAAATTCGTAATAACGGCGATGACGCAACATTCAGCTGCTCGTTAATAATTACACCTCTACCGTTGTACCTAACTATTTCCAATTGTTCCAGAACGTTCAAACGTAAACCTTTATCACAAACGTGCAGAACATTAAAAGAGTGGTCCTCAGATAAACTATGGCCACTCTCTATCAAATGCTTCGCGAAATTTGAACGTTCTGGATGGTTATGCCTATAAGATGTAACATGCTCCTTATACCTTGTGTTAAAATTACGGCCCGTTTGCCCCACGTACACCTTATTACAATCATCACAAGTTAGCTTATACACACCAGACTTCTTGCCCGTCTCAATTTGATCTTTGCCGTTACAAAGTTTTGAATGTAACGTATTGTTTGTCTTAAAAGCAACATTAATATTATTAGACTTCAAAACTTTGTAAATATCATCTGATAGTTTGCCAACATACGTAATGCTTGCCTGAAATTTTTTGGTGGGTTCAGACGGCCGTGCAGCATACAACATATTATTGATCATGCCATTCTGTTTCTTTCTGATTATACCATCCACAACTGACTTATCGTAGCCGTTAGAAACCGCCAAGTGATAGATGTTATTCAATTCTAGTTGATAATGGTCATCAGAAAGAGGCACAGTCAACAATCTATGCACATAACAATGAAAAGCCGCTAACTTATGTTGCCACGGATGTATAGAAGAAGCTGGTATAACTGCGTCAGTCTGTGTAGGCTTACGGAAAATTCGGAAATCGTGTCTGTTATTAACCCTTGTGATCGTCAAGTCCAGGAAATTAAGTGAATTGTCTTGCTCTAATTCTTTCTTAAACTTAATTTTCGGGTGCTTGTTATTAACCTCAGTAAAAAATGCATCCAGCTGTGTCACACTGCCCGTCCAACAAATAATTAAATCATCCACGTACCTAAAATAATACAAAATATCCCTATTACCTACAATATGCTGGTTTTCAAAGTCATCCATAAAAATATCAGCCATTAAAGGACTCAATGGTGAACCCATAGCCAAACCATCATTTTGCAGGTAATATTGACCCCCAAATCTAAAATAATTTTGTTTCATACAAATAGCAGTGAGTTGCAATAATTCATCCACCTCTCCCGGATGCAGCCGCTGTCTTTCAAACATACCACGAAGGATGTCCAATGTTTCGACATACGGTACATTTGTAAATAAACTGTCTACATCCAACGAAAGAAGGATAGCATTCTCAGGCAAGTTAATACCCTTGATCCTCTCTACTAGATCTAAACTATTCTTTAAACAAAACTTAGGCCGAAATTGGGATTTATCTCTAATAATGCAATTCAATCTCTTTGCTAAATTATAAGTTGGTGCACCCAAGTATGACACCACCGGACGAATCGGAATATTGTCTTTATGAATCTTTGGAAGACCATAAAGAACAGGAGCTCGTGGATTCATGGGGATAACCATATTCTTCTCATGCTCGGTTTCAAAGACAAACGAAGAATCCTTAACCGCATGCCTAAGATCTTTCTGGAACGCTGGAGTTGGGTCTTTCCGTAAGATAGAAAAGCCATCACCTTGGATAATATCTAATACTTTCTGATTGTATTGACCCCGCTCCATGATCACAATGCAATTGCCTTTGTCTGCCTTTGAAACCACTAGATCATTATCTTGCACCTTTTGTTGTATAGATCTTAATAACAACATATTAGATCGCACCCCCGCATCCTCTACCAGACCAGCACCCTTAATAACATTAGCTACCATGGTTTTTGTGTCTACCTCACCACGCCCCCGAACTATAGCAACCTCGGCATCCACAGCCAAATTTTCAAGAACTCCTTGTTTTAGCTTAGGCTGGAAGTTATATTTCAATCCCTTCTCCAAAAGACCTACTTCATTTCCCGAAAATTCGACTGTAGTGAGGTTCTTCATGCGAGGGTGGAACTGGTGATGAGTTGGTGGTACTATTTCACCTCTGCCTAAGGAAGAATTAGAAGCTGCTGTTAATCTGTGCAATTTGTTAAGCTGTGCAATATACATCTCGTGAGCAAGTTCTGACGCGAAGTATCTGGCCTTTTGGTCAAGAATATCAAACTCGAGATTATGCAGCTTAAATGAAAGTTCGGAATATAGAACCTTAAGATGCAATTTTAAATTGCATGCAAAAAATACGCAAGTAATTATAGCGGGTTACACTAATTAGCTACACATTCTGTATCGCGGAAGAGCAAAGCAATATTGTTCATCCTTGAATATGGACTTCCGCAAAGTAACGCCTGATTCAATTAATTACTTAAAAACAGCTAGCGTGGCTGAGCAGGCACGACTTTATGTCAAATTAACGAAACAGCATCGTGCAGCTGTCCAGAATGTTTGGTTTAACCAGCGATGTAAGCAGCTGAATGTTGTACCTAATTACATCCATTTCCGTTGTAGTAGTACTAGCAGGTCGGCAAGGTTGGCAATTAATAAGGCTCAAAAGGTCTGGCTCAACGAAGAATCTCGCCATTGGTTTACAGTTAGAGACAATTTAAAATTGCATCTTAAGGTTCTATATTCCGAACTTTCATTTAAGCTGCATAATCTCGAGTTTGATATTCTTGACCAAAAGGCCAGATACTTCGCGTCAGAACTTGCTCACGAGATGTATATTGCACAGCTTAACAAATTGCACAGATTAACAGCAGCTTCTAATTCTTCCTTAGGCAGAGGTGAAATAGTACCACCAACTCATCACCAGTTCCACCCTCGCATGAAGAACCTCACTACAGTCGAATTTTCGGGAAATGAAGTAGGTCTTTTGGAGAAGGGATTGAAATATAACTTCCAGCCTAAGCTAAAACAAGGAGTTCTTGAAAATTTGGCTGTGGATGCCGAGGTTGCTATAGTTCGGGGGCGTGGTGAGGTAGACACAAAAACCATGGTAGCTAATGTTATTAAGGGTGCTGGTCTGGTAGAGGATGCGGGGGTGCGATCTAATATGTTGTTATTAAGATCTATACAACAAAAGGTGCAAGATAATGATCTAGTGGTTTCAAAGGCAGACAAAGGCAATTGCATTGTGATCATGGAGCGGGGTCAATACAATCAGAAAGTATTAGATATTATCCAAGGTGATGGCTTTTCTATCTTACGGAAAGACCCAACTCCAGCGTTCCAGAAAGATCTTAGGCATGCGGTTAAGGATTCTTCGTTTGTCTTTGAAACCGAGCATGAGAAGAATATGGTTATCCCCATGAATCCACGAGCTCCTGTTCTTTATGGTCTTCCAAAGATTCATAAAGACAATATTCCGATTCGTCCGGTGGTGTCATACTTGGGTGCACCAACTTATAATTTAGCAAAGAGATTGAATTGCATTATTAGAGATAAATCCCAATTTCGGCCTAAGTTTTGTTTAAAGAATAGTTTAGATCTAGTAGAGAGGATCAAGGGTATTAACTTGCCTGAGAATGCTATCCTTCTTTCGTTGGATGTAGACAGTTTATTTACAAATGTACCGTATGTCGAAACATTGGACATCCTTCGTGGTATGTTTGAAAGACAGCGGCTGCATCCGGGAGAGGTGGATGAATTATTGCAACTCACTGCTATTTGTATGAAACAAAATTATTTTAGATTTGGGGGTCAATATTACCTGCAAAATGATGGTTTGGCTATGGGTTCACCATTGAGTCCTTTAATGGCTGATATTTTTATGGATGACTTTGAAAACCAGCATATTGTAGGTAATAGGGATATTTTGTATTATTTTAGGTACGTGGATGATTTAATTATTTGTTGGACGGGCAGTGTGACACAGCTGGATGCATTTTTTACTGAGGTTAATAACAAGCACCCGAAAATTAAGTTTAAGAAAGAATTAGAGCAAGACAATTCACTTAATTTCCTGGACTTGACGATCACAAGGGTTAATAACAGACACGATTTCCGAATTTTCCGTAAGCCTACACAGACTGACGCAGTTATACCAGCTTCTTCTATACATCCGTGGCAACATAAGTTAGCGGCTTTTCATTGTTATGTGCATAGATTGTTGACTGTGCCTCTTTCTGATGACCATTATCAACTAGAATTGAATAACATCTATCACTTGGCGGTTTCTAACGGCTACGATAAGTCAGTTGTGGATGGTATAATCAGAAAGAAACAGAATGGCATGATCAATAATATGTTGTATGCTGCACGGCCGTCTGAACCCACCAAAAAATTTCAGGCAAGCATTACGTATGTTGGCAAACTATCAGATGATATTTACAAAGTTTTGAAGTCTAATAATATTAATGTTGCTTTTAAGACAAACAATACGTTACATTCAAAACTTTGTAACGGCAAAGATCAAATTGAGACAGGCAAGAAGTCTGGTGTGTATAAGCTAACTTGTGATGATTGTAATAAGGTGTACGTGGGGCAAACGGGCCGTAATTTTAACACAAGGTATAAGGAGCATGTTACATCTTATAGGCATAACCATCCAGAACGTTCAAATTTCGCGAAGCATTTGATAGAGAGTGGCCATAGTTTATCTGAGGACCACTCTTTTAATGTTCTGCACGTTTGTGATAAAGGTTTACGTTTGAACGTTCTGGAACAATTGGAAATAGTTAGGTACAACGGTAGAGGTGTAATTATTAACGAGCAGCTGAATGTTGCGTCATCGCCGTTATTACGAATTTTTTCCGTTGCCAGGGGGGGAGAAGGGGGTAGGGGGCGGGTTCAGGGTGAGGTTATAAATATGGCCGACCAGACAGGACAGCTCATTCTGTTGCCGGACACCAGACCGACAACATCGTCAACTCCTGATGATGCCTCGTAGAGAGGCGAAACACGTGTCGAGTATAGTGTTATTGGTGGTGGTTTGTTATAGTTATTTGCGTATTTATTTTTGCGGCGGGAGGGTGGGAAAATTAATTGCATGCAAAAAATACGCAAGTAATTATAGCGGGTTACACTAATTAGCTACACATTCTGTATCGCGGAAGAGCAAAGCAATATTGTTCATCCTTGAATATGGACTTCCGCAAAGTAACGCCTGATTCAATTAATTTCTTATTGTACAAGTTCACAATATTATTATGCATCTATATATCTTTACTACTAGAGATATAAAAGCCTCTAGTTGACAGAATAAAGAGAAATTAATATTTAGAGATGTAAAAGGTCTCTAAACGTCATGATTTTAACAATAATAACTTGAGAGAATTGACAAATAAAGGGAATAATAATAAAATAGAAAATTAACAATTTGGTGACAATCATAAAGCAACTATTCTTATTATGTAAAAAACAACAGCCAATACTTATTTAAACATGACATCACAGTAAAATAAACTCAAATATTAAATTAAACAAGAGACAATGATTTTAATACTATTATATTCTTAGCAATAAGGTTGCATCAAGTTTTGAACACCTGGCCTGATTAGCAATATCTGCTGCTGACTGTACACATGCTCGTGTGACGTCACGAGAGCGAGAGTTTATTTTGAGAAGTTTTTCAATGCGGTATCTGTTTCCATATTAAAGTTAGAATATTTGGTTCCGTCTACGGTAAAGGAAGGAAAATAAGTAATATAATCATTATCATTTCAGCCGTAAGACGTGCATTAATATCAGAGTTTGGCAAACAGTAATAATTATGATCACTTCTGAAATAGAAGATTGTGTCACAAGGGATCAAAATGGTATACGTCCGGCGTGGGTGTATATTGAATCCTGAAAGGAGCGACGGATTTCACAATTGAATCCCGACCGTAGGGAGGGCTTCTAAAGTGGAATCCTGAGCGTAATTAAGGATTCAAGCGTTAACGCCCAAACGAAATAATTTTGATATATACCGTTACAACACATACTCAATAGATGGCAGCACCATCTCTCTCTAGCTATTCTAGAAAACTGTAAAGTATTCTAAATAGGAGGTGCAGGCATGTAGTTAGTGCTTGCCCTTAGAGAATGGTCAAAGGCGCCTAGCCTTGTAAGGGATTGCATATACCCGAGAAATTTGACCGGTGGTTGCTAAGACCGAGTGGCCGAGGGGTACAGGCATCAGCCGCGAAAGCTGAGTACGTGGGTTCGATCCCCACCTCGGACATAGGTGATCTTGGTCGTTTTTCTTTGGTATATGACATCTAATATTTATAATTTTTTGTCAATTATGAACGTACTGTTTATTTTCATATTTCACTGTAATTTTTTAGGCTGGCAATAGAAAGTCCTTGAACAGAAAAGTGCCACTTTGATCCCTCCTAGTAGGGAAGAAAAGACCCATATTCGAATAGGTGGTGTGAAAATTACATTTGTATATGTACTTTGTAATCTATATTACATACTTACATAATAACCAAATAAAAAATTTAAAAACAACCAACTTCAACCGATTTCTCTATAAACATACGAGTATGTGTTATTTGCGAATAATAAACCAGAACTATTTAATTAAACGATGCAATGCTCGTCCAATGTTTTTGTTTTCATGACAAATATGGCAACTGTCGACCTTATTCAGTACGCACAAAGATCGGTTTTGTGAAGCAGGATGGGAAAGGAACTTGCGAAAGGGTTTGTAGATTAAAATTTAATATGAAATAGCGTCTTGGGACTTATTCAAATTTCGAAAATTGGTTTGTATGGGTACCTACTTTATTTAATATCAATTTAAAGGCCGCTAGACGTGTCCCATGAACAGAAAAATTACGGAGCATACAGTCTGCGCCTAGTAGGTACGGCATAGCTAAATTTCTGTGTTTTTACATTCTACAAAATATTTATAAAACGATAAACGAAGAAGATAACATAGCCAAAGAGCAGCTTTAATTTCTAGTTTTTTTTTTGAGGCATAGAGTAAAAAGTGTACAAATCCTACCCACTTGCCCTACAGCTCCAATTTGCTCTTAAACAACGTCAAGGTCGTGTCAAATCAAATGTATAATGTTAAAGTTTGAACATACCAGTTGTAAAGTTGTGGGATTGTTAGCGGTCTTAGCGAGATGCGCTTTCAAGACGATAAGCGCTGTAATTGGAATCCTGGCTTGGAATCATTTTGTAGATATGCAATCTCGGTAATCCGGTACTAATTATTGTAGATTATGTTCTTCATACCACGTCGGTGGCGAACAAGCATTTGACCCGCCTGGTGGAAAGCGGTTACCATAGTCTATAGACGCCTGTAACTCCAAGGGTGTCACATGCGCACTGCCGAGCCATTGGAAGACGATAAGATATAGTAGTAAACAGTCGATACTACCCAAAAATCACCCTGTTTTATAAATGTATAGGTAGTAATTAGCAAAGATTTAGTTTAAGATTTATTTATTTCATAATATTGAATAAATTATTTTAACCTAATTTATACGAATTTATACATTGTATTATGATCGTCATCATTAATATGTTCAATGTTATGAAATTATGAAAATTACAATAAATAAATTAGAAAATAATAATAGTTATTAATTTAAAACGTTTAAAATTCCGAAAAATAACAATGATTACATAACTACATATCTCATAATGATCGTCAACTTATACTAACACGAAAATAAAAATAACAATGTAACAAAAAAATAATTATAACCATAGTCAATCTAGAGTTAACACACTATTTATTTCACTAGTATATTATACGCTTACTCTTACGTAATAAGAGAGGCCTACGTCCATCATTGGACTGATTATAGGGTGATGACGTTGTAATATTAGTATGGATCACTTAGTAGCGCTAGTACTTAAATGCACAAATCAAACTACTTAATATAATGTCTATCTATGTATGTATTTCAAAATACGCAGAGGGGAAGAGCTTCCTTAGGGAACTGGGACGACGCCTGCAGGAAAGGGGCCTTGATCCCCGCTCCGGTTCGTTCCTGGAGCAAAGACTGTCCATCGCGATTCAGCGCGGAAACGCTGCGAGCGTGATAGGCACCTTTGCGTCGGGAACCAATCGGGGTGGTTTGGATGGGTAGCTCCTTTTAAGGGTTTTTTTAGATTTAATTTTATTTAAGTAAATATTTTAATATTACTTATGCTAATTTATTTTTTAAGATTTAGTTCTGTTTATAGTTAATATTATTCTTAAGTAGTTATTGTTTTTTAATATAAAAATTGTATCGTGTTGTTATTTTGCAAAGGTACCAATAAAATTCATACTTAATATAATTATTTGATTTGTTCCACAAAATAATGAGATATTATTGTTTACTAATCTAATACAAAATAGTAAAAAAGTCCGCGCACAAAAATACCAAATGTATTTGTAAGAATAACATAAAACGAAGGCGCAACTCAGTAAAAAGGTGTTTCTTTGAGAATCCCCTTGAAAGTTGTTGTGTGTAGGTACAGTCGGCATTAGCTGATTGGCGATCGGCCGGAGATTAGGGAAGTGGGGCAAACTCGAACAGATCACAACACACTAGACTGTTTTGCAAATAAAATAAATCAATTGTAAATAATTATTTGGTAAAGTTAATAAAAAAACGAAGAGGCAAAGGCCTGTCAGAACATCATGGCGCATCAAAATTAAGAGAGCCGATCACATCTAAAGCGATTGCAATTGCAAAATCATTAGCAAAGAAGGAGAAAAATATATCAAATAATCAAAGAAAATTTAATTTTTTTCAGTGCGACCCTCAGTGTAATGTCTAAATCTAGGATTTTATTATTGGACTTGGATTGCTTGTATTGATGCATCTTTTCTATTTAAAAGAAAGAAATAAAAAAAATCATGACAAGCACAACAGACAGAGATAGAATTAACAAATAAGCACACAGAACGACAGATTGCCACAAAAGGTTCACAACTCAGCATGTAGCTGGTTGAGCTAGCGCTGTTTCGTTGTGACTCAGAAAGCCTAGCCAAGATTCTAAAAAGCGATAAGTGATCACCAGAGATCGTACGATTTCCAGCATTTTTGGTGCAATGTAGTTCAATTAAGGAAAATGTTGTAAGTTATTTATAAGGAGATAGAGAGTTAAAGTTCGTTATTGTCTTACAACGTGTTATTATTCGTTTCAACTCAAACTGACCCTTGGATTCCTTTAACTAAACTTCTAGGGTGTTTGGTGAAATGTAGTCGAGTTAAAGGAATCAAGGGGTCAAGTTTTTGCTGTAATGTGTCATAACACGTTGTAATACAAAGATAAAACTTAACTCGCTATCTCCTTTCGAATAACTTACTTCACATCCCTTCATGAACTACACTGTCCCAAAAATGCTGGAAATCCTACGATATCTGGTGATCACTGGCCGACTAGGTTTTTCTGACTGCAGTGCTTTGCATAATCGCGACTTCAGATGCTCCATCTAAAGCAAGTAATCTGCGTCAGGTCACCGGGCTCGGCACATTAGCAGATGGGGCACTCAGGTTAACTTCGTGAATTATCGAATGTCGAGCTGTGAGATACAGCCCTTCTGACAGCATATTACACAGCAGAACATGTGTAAATGTCAAGGTATACTCGTACTACTGTTGAGGTTTTATAGGTGTATTTTACATCATCATCATCGTTTCAGCCGAAAAACGTCCACCGTTGAAAATAGGTCTCACCCGAAGATTGTCAGATCAGTCCATCTTGTGGAAGCCTACCCATGCTGCGCCTTCCGGTACGTTGTAGTGTATTTTGCCATTTTTAGAAATTAATAAATAATAACTCATACCCCTTCAATCAGCATATTTTACCTCAAAAAATTATGAAAATAAATTTAATTTCATACCTAAAACTGCAACCCGTGCCGACTTTTGTACGATTTTTCTATAGAATGTACAAAAACAGTATTTTTTTCGATTTATTTTCATGATGTTAGTACCAGTACTTTATAAAGATCCTTTCATAAAAAGAACTTGATGAGAACGGAAAACAATACATAATTTTCAACTTACACTCTGGCCAATTTTTTGTAGTAATTTGTATGGGAATTGCAGATGAGTTTCGGCACGGGTTCCTTGAAACATTATTTCATTAGATAAGTTAAACACATTATTAAAGTTAACTTGAAACGTGTGGAGTTTTAACATCGCAATCATCATCATCTCAGCCATAAGATGTCCACTGCTGAACATAGGCCTCCCCTCTGGACCTCCTCTCCACCTCGAGTGGAGACTACGGCTAGGCAAACTCAGCGTAGGACGTCCACCCACAAGATGGACAGACGACCTTATGAAGATCGCCGGGACACGCTGGATGCAGGTCGCATGTAACCGGTGCATCGCAACAGTATTCTACAATTAAATAAAATTGTGTTATTTAAGATAAATATCTTATTAATAAAACATAGCAGAAAAAATATTTATCCGACCCAGGTAGACAATAATCCTGTGGTATTCTACATGCTTTGGATAGCATAAGTGATGTCTTCTTAAATAAGTAGCGTCTTCTTTAATATTAGGTACAGCCACCATGGATCGAATACTCTAGGTAGTGTGGGACAGAATGACAAATTATTTTTTTATCCGTACAAATCTGGGGGCACGGCAGTGCCCCCGCCAAGTCGAGCAAACAAAGGCACGGCCGTACCATCCTTTTCTCGAAGCCGTTCAGGCCATTTTCAACCGTCTGTAATTTCGCGCTGGTTACAGCTAGAAGTCTGAATTTTCTGCGACTTGTAGGCCATAACATGAGTTACATAATAATCTTATTTGATTTCAATTATAACTTGTAGTTTAAAAATTACCGCATGTCAAAGTTCCCTAGTTTTGTCACTCACTGACTCACCGATCATCAATAATCTAAGGTATTTCTAGATGGCCTAGGAGCTCAAAATTTGAAATATAAGTAGTTTATAGCTTACCTATTACACAAAAAATCTGAAAATTGGAAATTTCTGCCAGATTTGAAAGTTATGCAAACTACTCAAATAAGATTGTAATCCCATACAAATACATGCTAATACAAAATTTATTATGCGGTTGTTGCAAATAAAAGCGGGTAAAATGAAGCGGGTTGGAACAAAGAGTTCTTTGGATTGTGGGTTTTCTAGCCAAATATTTTTATTGGTCCCATACCTACAAGTTTTAAATTCTGTTATTTTTTTAGTTTTCATGCTAATCCCAATTTTCATAAATCCCAAATTGAGGGATAATCTCTGAAGGCCCTCCAGCAGCACGGAATCTGGTAGCGGCCCTCCTGACCCAAAATCTATGTATTTCCATTCCACCCTGTCATCATCATCATCATATCAGCCATAAGACGTCCCCTGCGCAAATCATCATTATAAACGTAGTTACCGTAAAATACGGCCAGGGTGCTAGCGGGGTCAGGGGTGCTAAGAATCTCCGGCAAAGATCTGGCTACCACCGTCTACCTTTGGCCCTGGCAACGTACAACACGCGTACACTGCGGACCGACGAAAAGTTAGTGGAACTGGAGGAAGGATTGAGCAAGTTGCGTTGGGACATTGTGGGATTGTCAGAAGTCCGAAGAGAGGCTGAGGACTCAATAATCCTAAAGTCCGGCAACTTGCTCTATTTCCGGGAGGGCGATCAACAGTCCCAGGGAGGTGTCGGGTTCATCGTCCACAAGTCCCACGTAAACAACGTGGTGAAGATCGAGAGTGTGTCGGCTAGGGTGGCGTACCTTATACTCCGAGTATCTGAGAGATACTCGCTGAAGGTCATACAGGTGTACGCCCCGACTTCGATACACTCCGACGACGAGGTGGAGACTATGTATGATGATATCTCAAAAGCCATGCATAGCTCCAGAACCTACTTCACCGTTGTTATGGGGGACTTCAACGCGAAACTGGGCAAGAGAGATGGTGACGAGCTGAGGGTGGGGCAATTTGGGGTTTGACGTCGGAACCACCGGGGCCATCTGCTGGCTGGTTTCTTGGAGAAGGAGGGACTCTACATGATGAACTCCTTCTTTAAGAAACGCGAGCACGGAAAATGGACTTGGAAGTTGGATGAGTCCCGACGGTGCAACTAAAAACGAGATCGACTTCATCATGTCGACGAAGAGACATACATTCAACGATGTTTCTGTGATCAGTACGGTTAAAACCGGAAGCGATCACCGCCTGGTAAGAGGCACGTTGAATATATGTCCTAAGCTAGAACGCTCGCGACTAATTAAGTCTACGCTCCGTCCTGCACTCCATCTCCAAAACCCCGAGAGCTTTCAGCTGGAACTCCAATACCGTTTCGATTGCCTAGGCGATGATGTGGACGTATTCAACGACGGGTTTGTGGAAGCTGTCCATAGCGCTGGGTCTAAGTTTTTTAAGGCCCAGCGGACAAATAAGACCAGAAAGCTCTCAGACTCCACTCAGAAACTAATGGAAAGAAGGAGTGAACTGGTTCTACAATCCTCAGTTGATGCGACTTTATACCGGCAGCTCAACAGACAGATCTCTAAGTCCCTCAAACGCGATATGCGCCAATTCCGTACCAAGTGTATAGAAGAAGCCATCGAGCGGAACAAGGGGTCTAAAGTTTTTGCAAGGGATCTGTCTGTTGGGCAAAGCCAGCTCGCCAAATTAAAGACTGAGGATGGTAGAATCGTCACATCCAGATCTGAGCTGCTGAGTGAGATAGAGAGTTTTTATGGACAGCTGTACACGTCAACTAGCAGACCCGAAGTTGATCTAGCGGAAGACCTCAGAGCTAGACTGACCCGACACTATACAGAAGACGTCCCGGACATTAGCCCGTGCGAGATTAGAATGGCTCTTGAACAGCTCAAAAATAACAAGGCGCCTGGGGAGGACGGAATTACAGCTGAGCTTCTGAAGGCGGGTGGTAAACCGATCCTTATGGCCCTTCAGAAGTTGTTCAATTCCGTCTTACTGGAAGGGAGAACGCCAAAGGCATGGAACAGAGGTGTGGTGGTACTGTTCTTCAAAAAAGGTGACAACGCTTTATTGAAGAACTACCAACCCATCTCACTTCTGAGCCATGTCTATAAGCTGTTTTCAAGAGTCATTACGAATAGTCTTGCACGCAGGCTTGATGACTTCCAGCCTCCCGAACAAGCCGGTTTCCGAAGAGGCTTTAGTACCGTAGACCACATCCATACGCTTCGCCAGGTTATACAGAAAACCGAAGAATATAACCTGCCCCTCTGTTTAGCGTTTCTGGACTACGAGAAAGCCTTCGATTCGATCGAAATCTGGGCAGTACTACAGTCCCTCCAACAGTGCCAAGTCGACTACCGCTATATCGAGGTGTTGAAGTGTTTATACGAGAACGCCACAATGTCAGTCCGACTCCAAGACCAGAGCTCGAAGCCTATTCTGCTGCAGCGGGTAGTTAGGCAAGGAGATGTCATCTCGCCTAAGCTGTTTACCGCTGCACTGGAGGATGTCTTTAAGACTCTGGACTGGAGAAGGCTGGGTATCAACATAAACGGCGAGTACCTCACTCACCTTCGATTCGCTGACGACATAGTAGTCTTGGCTGAGACCTTGGAGGACTTAAGTACTATGCTCGTTGACCTCAGTAAAGCCTCCGAGCGAGTTGGTCTTAGGATGAACATGCATAAGACGAAAATCATGTCGAATTCCCATGTAGCACCAACTCCCGTAATAATCGGAGAATTTACACTCGAAGTTGTAGACGAATATTTATACCTAGGGCAAACTATTCAGTTAGGTAGGTCCAACTTCGAGAAAGAGGTCAATCGTCGAATCCGACTCGGTTGGGCAGCGTTCGGGAAGCTACGACACATATTTTCGTCCAATATTCCGCAGTGTTTGAAGACTTCTTTAATCAGTGTGTGTTGCCAGTGATGACATACGGTACTGAAACGTGGCCGCTTACAATGGGCCTCATAAGAAGGCTCAAAGTCACCCAAAGGGCTATGGAGAGGGCTATGCTAGGAGTCTCTCTGCGTGATCGGATTAAAAATGAGACCATCCGCAGCAGAACTAAAGTAGCCGAAATAGCTCTCCGAATCGCTAAACTGAAGTGGCAGTGGGCGGGGCACATTGCGAGTAGAACCGATGGCCGTTAAGGCGGGGCCACGTACCGGAAGGCGTAGCGTGGGTAGGCCCCCCACAAGGTGGACCGATGACCTGGTGAAGGTCGCGGGAGTCCGCTGGATGCGGGTGGCGCAGGACCGGTCATTGTGGCAATCTTTGGGGGAGGCCTATGTTCAGCAGTGGATGTCTTTCGGCTGATATGATGATGATGATGAGCGTAAAATTGTTTATTATAATAAGCTGTATTTTAAAATAACATCTTATTCGGATTTCCACTGTTCAATTTACATTAACGCTTTTATGCGGAAGTCAACAATTAATAATTAAGTACCTACCTAATAAATGAACATCACCAAAAATCACTTATGTATTATCAAATATGACTACGGACAACCTAGCCAAACGAATTGGAAATGTATTTGTAGTACAACAAAGTTTAAATTACTTTAAATCAAACGCGGGGTCGGGAGTACGCAGTGCTTGTTTGTTAAACAAAAAGTAACTTTTAAATGATGCCAGTACAAAATAAATCAGATACCTATATAAACAAGAATATCAAAAACTAAAAAAAATGAATAATTGTGGTTTGTAATAAATGTAGGTATGTAATACTGGGCGTTTTAATAATACAGTCGTACTTTAAAATGGCGCGGGTGAGACGCGGGTAGTGCCGTGCAGACGCGCACCGCCAACGCCACCGTGTGACAGTCACAGTCAGTTGCCCGTGCGCCGTAGGTATACGTAATGGATGGCTATTTGGGTGTTTCAGAATTAATTTGCGATTCTCGTGTGCGTACTGAAGCGATTATTTGTCTTTTTCAGCGTCTGTAAGGATTACGAATTTGTTTAGGGATTTGATTTGCTAGAGATTTGGATATTGTTGTGTAGGTAATTTCAACGTAGGTGTTTCGTATGAACGAAATAATACGTTGGGGTTAAAATAATAAAAAAATCTTTACTTCTTTGTCGTGTTAGCGACTGTTATTGTGTCTAGTAAATATCGATTTCGGTAGCATTAAAGCGCAGGAATCTGCAATATTAGAATATAATAGACTAAGACGCAAATACCGTCCAGAATTGTCAGAAATTGTTCCATAAAAGCCCCGGAAAAAAGCCCATAAAGACAGGGAGTGAGCTATGAGAAAAATGGTAGCTGACGTACAAGAAGTAGTACCCGAAAAGAAAAAAAGAAGAATACCTACAAAAAGAGATGAGATCCCATCAAAAACATTACATGTAAAAAGGTGCAAGTCTCGCAGCATAGCAGTTGTTAACACCACAAAAAAGTTATGAGATCAATTGTTTAACCAAGTCAATAATTCTGTAGTTACTACAAGGGGGTATCCATAAAACTCGATTTCTACTAACTTGCCTAACTTGAAACTGCATGTAGAAATACTCATTTTATAATAGGTATCAATACAGAGTAAGCCAAATTAGCTTGAGATTACCAAGCGAATTAAGTTTGATGATCCACCACTACCTATCCATGGGAACATTTGTCTAGCAGCTTTGTCATAAATTGTTACCTTATAACAATTACTTAATTAACAACATCTTATAGTAACTGTATTAATATAAGATATCTGTATTTTTTTAATGTAAAGAATGACTTGGCCATCGACCACATCTTACTGAATGTCTTTAGGGCATTGCTAAATTAGGGTTGTTTTAAGCAGTTGATTTTATTACTTACCTATGTACCAAGTGTTTTTGAGGTCGTGAAGCAAAATAATGGACATAATAGGTACGAAATTAAATCTGAGAGCGAGAGAAAGAGTGTTTTTCAAGAAATAGAAAATTTCGTTTGTTATAACATGGTCACCAGATATCCTATATACACCGTTTGACAAAGGCATAATAGGATGACTATATATACTCTGACAACCAAATTATGTCAGTAGAAAAGCGTGCGAAATTCAAAATTAGTATGAAGAATACAGGCCAGTAGATTTTTTTTATTTCACGCGGTTGCCTATTGACACCGTTTGGTTTGAGTAAGTATATACATAAATGATTTAAGTAGTTTTAAAATACTATATTGATCAGAGTCTACCCTACATAATGTTGATAGGCTTCAGAGTCACGAAAAGTAGTTTTTGATCACGACCCAACCCAAATCATCCCTGTGCGATGGCCAAGTCATTCTTTATATTAAAAAAATACAGATATCTTATATTAATACAGTTACTATAAGATGTTGTTAATTAAGTAATTGTTATAAGGTAACAATTTATGACAAAGCTGCTAGACAAATGTTCCCATGGATAGGTAGTGGTGGATCATCAAACTTAATTCGCTTGGTAATCTCAAGCTAATTTGGCTTACTCTGTATTGATACCTATTATAAAATGAGTATTTCTACATGCAGTTTCAAGTTAGGCAAGTTAGTAGAAATCGAGTTTTATGGATACCCCCTTGTAGTAACTACAGAATTATTGACTTGGTTAAACAATTGATCTCATAACTTTTTTGTGGTGTTAACAACTGCTATGCTGCGAGACTTGCACCTTTTTACATGTAATGTTTTTGATGGGATGAAATATTCTTGAAGAAAGACCTCGATTTTCCTGCCTACTACGGCAACATAAATGTCACTTCATTTAGAAATGTAAAAGTTTCCAGCGATTTGCCTTCAAAATAAGATATAAGACAACATCCATTAGGGAATCACTTGGCCAAGAGAATCGAGACACATCTAACTTTACTAAAACCAATTATTTCTACCAAACTTTTATCCCGAGTGGACTAAATTGGAGACTTGGGACGTTTTTGTGAAACAATCAAAGTTGCTAGGACATTGTCTGTCCCAAAACGCTTTCATTAAGATGACCAGCCTATTTCATAAAGTAAGAAAACAGCGGAGTTGTATAACATCAGTCTTTATGTCAAAAACTTGAAATAAAAAAAATATTACTTATGATACTCGTTGATAATGATATCTCGTTGATAACTAGTTGATAACTTGCGTTTATTAAGACTTTTCGGCATGATTATTATTTCTGTTTTAATTATCTGTCTTTACTATCAGCTATACCATTATTATGATTCTGAACTCCTGAGAGCTAGTGACATGCTTCAAAAGTAACAAACGACAGTTGTTTTTTTAATTTCCTCTTTTCTTTTTTATCATTGTATCACAGGTATGTCGCGTATATCGTTGTCCGCCTTAAATATGACACGTACTGATTTTCTTGCGGTGAGAACGTCACATCCCATCATCAGCCTATCTTTACTGCTGGACGTACGCCTCTCGTATTAACTATGCATATTGACGCATTAGGAGGTAAAAACCCATAATCGCTTGTCTTTGAAATGTCTTTAAACCTAAACAACAAGTTTAGTAAAAATAAATATGTAAAGTACACAATTTTGAAATAACATAGTATACATGTTACTTATGTACTCGTAACTTATGTTAATGTGGCTTTACAATCCTTTGTGCCTTTCTTTTAAATTATGTGGACGTGTATAACATTCTCCGTGTGAATGTATATTTTAAATTGAGTAACTAATCAACGTAACTCTTCGCTAAAATGCGAACGCAAATGTAGCAATATTTAAATGGGATTCGTAATATATCAACATCGGAGCTCGGCTAATGCTCGCGTTCAAGTCAACTCGAAAACGTGAAGGGGCTGGAAGTATGTAAGTACAATGCATGTGTGACCTACATGCTGTAGACAGTTCTGTTATCCGCAAAGGGAAAGCAAAGTGCTCCGTTTTAACTTAAAGTTTAAAGCTCTTTGAGATTTGCTCCTGTACACGATGAAGACAGATGGTTAAAATAGCTGTTTAATTTGCCTGTTTTGTCACCATTTCTAATATGATTATAAATACTTACCTTTGTCTATTACTTCGCATGTTTAAGAAAGTCCAAAATCATATACACTGGGGTTCAAAATTGCATGGACAGTTTAAGAATGAATTCATTCATAAATCGTCCATGCAATTCTGAACGCCACTGTAAGGGCCTCAAGAGTTAAAAATGATTTCAAAATATACTGAATTAAACAGAAACTAAAACAATACTTGTTAAGAGATTACTTTTACAGTGTTAACGTAGTGTTTGACAATTAAATTATAGTGTATTTTTATGTGAATAACTATGTGTTCATGTGGTTAGGTATGTTGTTTGTGTTAAATCTATATTTTATTTGAAATATTTAGTTATGATATGATTATATTGTTATTAACTTGTTCTCGTTAGATATAAGTTTTTGTGAAATTGTTTATGTAGTTTTTTATACAATTATTGCCACGTACAAACTATAATTCAAACAGAATCTTGTATTGTTTATAAATAAATACTATGACTATGATTATGATACAAATTGGTACGCTGTAGAATCAACGATGATGGGCAAGATCTACCACATTTTTCCCAGGACATTGTATGGACTTTTTCTTGTTTATTACCAAATTCCTATACATTTTAATAGTGTATAGGACAAACTAAATATAAAAGTATCATTTGCATCCCGCTGATTATGTTGTTTGTCCACAAAAATGCCAAATCTATTCACCCCAAAAAATCTGAATCCGAGTGTTCAAGTGCCACATTACAATTAGTCATACTCGACTGTCGTTTAGTCACTGTCAGTCGGGGGTCGGCGGGGGGTCGGAGGGGGTCGGAGGGGGTCGGGGGTCGGCAAAAACCGTAAGTTTGCAGAGTGTCAGCGACGTCGTTTCATAAATCTCACGCAGATGCGTCGGCGGCATAAATTCTAAGCGGCGGCGCAAACGAAACGCATGAGCGGTGACGAAAAACTTTCCAAAACTTAAATATTATTTTTTATAGAAAATAACTCTATTTAATTACGTATATGTAAATGCCATGACAATGCGAATATTGACATTTACAAGGACAAAAGTGCGATTAATCCGCGCACTCTGGTTTTCCATATTTATATACGGCGCTGACACTTGGTGTATCATGAGCCGAGAACACGACAGAATTAACGCCTTTGAGATGTGCTGGAGGAAACTGCTGAGAATTCCATGGACAGCCATGAGAACAAACAAGTCAATTCTAGAGGAACTCTGCATCACTACGACTTGCGGATATCCTGTCAAGAGCGTATGCTTCTTTGGACATATAATGCTATCACCAAGGCACTGTTTGGAGGAGAAAATAATTTTGGGCCATATAGAAGGTACGCAGTAAAGAGAAATAGGAGAATTCCATGAAAACATCTACTTTTTGTCGCTTACGTGTCGCTATGGTAGCTACCCTAATAAAATATGCTAGCTGGTAGGAAACACTGTCAATCTTAAAGCCTAGATAATTATGTTATTATTATACTGTAACTCGGCTTACTAATTTAATTTATCAAAAGTATTGAAAAGACAGTGTCGCTTACTACACGTTTTCATGGAATGCTCCAATACCAGTGCGCTGCAAAGTATAGTCTCTACTAAGCGGTCTATCTGTAAGGTTTTAGGACTTAGTCTATATTCCATTATTTTCACTATTTACGCAGAAGCCATCAGCGTAGAATTTTTTTGAAGTAATAACGATAACTCCTCTAAAAGTTTAAAAACAGTAAATTTTTCCATGTCCATATTTCACGGTCATAAAACTGTCGCTTGCGCCGCGGATATAAAAGATAACGATTGAAAGATTCCGGCACGTGTGCCTGTGTTCATTGAATCGCGGAACCACACTTGGAATAGTTTTTGATAAGCGAGTTTGCTTTAGTTCTATGGTTGTTTGATTAGACTTATATACCATTCTTCAGTTGGAAGTAAAATAAGGTAAACAAATATAGCTGACTTTCCATAGCATTTGACGTCTTTGACACATATGAAGGCCAGCGCTGGCTCTGCTGGCAAAATGCTGAGTTTTGGCCATTTTGGGACAAAATTTCGTGTTTACTGTTTTGTTTTGATTGTACTGTGTTCTTATCTCGAATAAACGTTTTTATTTCTTTTCTTTCTTTCTTTCTTACATATCGTGAAAGACGTACGCAGATATAATATGTTTTGACGTCAATACTTGTTAGTAGTGATATATAATTCAAACTATATATCCATAAAAATACCAAATAGATAATTATGTCAACTTCAGGTTTCAGGTTTTCAGTAGGTGATAAAACCAATATAGTGTTCTGAAAGTGCGTGATTATGAAATAATGCGAGTTTCGGGTTTGTTTACCTTTTGCTTACTTTCAACTGAATAATGTGGTATAATATGTGATATAGATCTGGGACATCTGGGTGCGTAGTCAAGTTGCCAATCGCTAACGCTCTGTAGCGTATCGTAGTTTTCTCTCTGTTACTTTTTCTTATTAGTGCAACAAAAACAATTTCGTTCAAGATTTATGATTGAACGTTGACTACGTACCGTGGTGTCTTCAGGTCATCGTATGCTGATTAGTATGATATAGATTTCGCTTATAATTTAGAATTATGGTCCTGCCGGTTGGTCTCCCAGAAAGGTATACAAAAATGTTTTTTGATGTTGATAAAAATGTAATATTGTGTATATTACTTACCTATTTATAGCTATTTGTATTTCTCTAAAATTCTCTTTATTTATATTGGGGCTAGTAGTGTTACATCTACATTAATAAATGCCCGATTTTTCTGAAATTTATAGCTTAGGATAATGAATATTTTTTGGATTGATTGTCCTAAAAATTGTTTATACTCTTTTAAAAAATAATGACTTATCATGTTGAATGAGAGATAAAACTATCACTATCCTTTTGTCTCACGACTTGAAAAAAAGACGATTTTTCCAAACAACATTTATTTACGAATTTTTAATTAGAAATAAAAATAACTTTAATAACAAAGTTTACTTTGTGATAAATAAGATGTATCATTATATTTAGTGAAACAATAAATCCCGTACTGTCTTACCGGTTCGTCTCGTGTCAATGTAAGATTAGAACCAGTAATACTTTTTTTAATGAACAACAATTCAAAACTGTTACTATGCCTACTGAAATACAGAATCGTTTGACAAGATTAATCTCCTTGCTATTCAAATAAAGAGCAACAACACAGTTAGTCACAGTTCAGTAGTTCCCGGCACCTGGGACCGCAACTCGTGACGAGTGGCATTAACTACTCTGCGAGTGACACCCGCGGTTTGTCCGCGTCCGATCATTTTCCCTTTTCTTGCACCTGTGTCTAGTGTTTAACTGGAGATAGATCTTGGAATAAAAATAGCAAACGATGCAAGGATGGGAGCTTGTTCACATTTCGGGCATAATTTGTCTCTGGAAGATTCTTTGAGGAGCGTTTTAACCGCTCTAATTCGCCGTCGTTCTACAATTCTTACAAAAATGGCGGGTGGAGTTGCAACAACATTGATTACGCTAGACTTGATATTGGTACTGAATTACGTTTACAATAAAATAACACTCTTAGGGCCATTTGTTGTAACATTACTTGCCAAAACGACAATGGCAATGCACATATTATTGTGACTAAATTTTGTATTTCTTTGAAAAAGATATTTTTTTGCTCTTAAAATAATGAGGAGACTGGACTTGTAAAATATGTTACGATGCTCTTATTACACATAATTAAAGTGCAGTGGGACATATTTTTCAGTATTTTCATATAAACTTTATATTATCACTTAATTTGGAGAAAATGATTTTATGCCAGTAAATTCACGCTTTCTAGTATTAAAAAAAAAAAACAAAATAAGTTAAAATATATTTAAATAGGTACTTGTAAATAACTAAAATTTAATCAAGACGAGGTTATAAGGTCAGACGTCACATCATTATCAAGATTTTTCATTAAAACAGATTATCTTAATTAAATTTAATACAAAACTACATAATAAGCCAAATCTACAATCTCAATTCACGTCTGACCGAACGTCTAAATAAAACAACTGAGGGGCCAAGAAGGTACGATCAATAGAAGTCCTGTTATCAGATCGACAACGAGGGCCCTAATCTCAGAGTACATCCAACCTCCTATGTCAATACTGTAGCACCTTGTAACTCAATTCAGCAAACCACAAAAAACCCGAACAACTATAAATTGAACCCAAACGGCATATTCTTAAAGTCGTACACGATTGCAAGAAGATCCTTGCAATGTCCACTGTGAGCAAACTTATAACGAAGCTGATCACACGATTTCCAACTCTAGTAATAAAAAGCTAAGGGTTGTGTTGAATGCAAAGGAAAGGTATCATACCTGCCGGCCATTCGTCAGGTGATAAAACAAAGTGTCGAACGCGGTTCCCCGAATGGGACGCGACTAAAGTCATCATTGAAAGCATTTTCGCGTCTCCTCTGATATACGGACCCCGGGTGCCTATGCATACTTTAGTTAGGATTTTGTAGGCTGGAATTTTATAGGGTACTTGTTTATGATTTGGTAAAGGTCTTCAAGGTAAGATAGTGACTCAGGAGGACGACATAGACATGACTCTCTTGAGGACGTGGCTTATAAAACAAAAAGATATGGGACCACTGAAAATGTTTCATATTTTCACACGTATTCTTGATAATACGTGTGGAAAGAGTAACATTGGAGTTAGTATTATTTGGTCTTCGATTTTACGTAACTATACTCCAACATAGAGATAAAATTGTATGAAATGGTGATAAAAAACCGGTCAAGTGCGACTGAGACTCGCGCACGAAGGGTACCGTACAATTATCAATTTATTATTAAAAAATCACGTTTGTTGTATGGGATATCTATTTGTTGTTATAGCGGCAACAGTAATACAGCATCTGTGAAAATGTCAACTGTCTAACTATTATGTATCGATTGACGAGATACAGAATGGTGACAAACGGACTGATAGACTGACAGAGCCTTCAGACAGACAGGCCTTTAGGTACAGAATCCTAAAAATTTTAAGATATTTTTATTATCCATACGTAACAGGATACCTAGGTCTATATTACTAAATATGTGTATTATAAATCAATAAAAATATTTCTTCTTTTTCATGCCCTATTGGATGTCGGCTATCGCCATTTGAAAGTCATCCCAATTGTATTATAAATCTTATAATATTTAGTTCATATATAATTTAATTGTACATCTTTATCTATTTCTTGTAACACTGTACATAAAATATTTGCAACTCTATTCGTAATTTAAAAATGTCATACAAGAATATTCTAATTTGCTTAAAATTCATGAACATTCATGTAAAAGCCATTACGAGCACAAGCTGATTAAATTCCACAGCTTTAAACCATGGTTATTAAAATCCTTCACCAACGTCTTATTATAAGGATCCTTAATTGGAGCGCCGGCGATTCCATTACCTTCAAGACGAATCTGAAATTAGTCCACTATACGACAAATTGACAACTATTCTTCACACCAAAAGGCACTTTCAACTGTACACTGAGAGTCCACATTCAAGAGTATCTTAAAACTTATCGTTATAGTACATCATAGTGCCGACAATGTAAGAAAGGCTGTAGTAGTGCGCTTGAAGGTTAGTTTTTGCGTGGGGGGCTGTAGTGTGGGGACAAGGGTCTATAAGCTGGGGTCTAACGGCCCCGTGACATAAATACACCTGCGACGACCAATTATTTCTGGGCAGAATTTACTGAGGTTAAGTAATTGGTGGAGTCAGTTGTTTTATGAAAGGTTGCGGAAATACTTATGGTTTGTTTTCCTCGTGCGATGTTGAAAACGATATGCTTGCAATGGAAATTGTGACGCCTTAATAGTTTATTTAGTTTTTAACTTTAAAATACAAATGTTTTAGCTCGTACAACAATAAAAACCTGAATGCTATATAAATTCCTTAATCAGAGCGGTTAGATATCACAGGGGTATATATTCAAGTTTATATCTACTATCATCATCATCATCATCATCTCAGCCATAAGACGTCCACTGCTGAACATAGGCCTCCCCTCTGGACCTCCACATGTACCGGTTAGATGCGACCTGCATCCATCGTGTTCCGGCGACCTTCACAAGGTCGTCTGTCCATCTACTATATTTCCCCTGAAATAGCCCCATATAGTTTAATAAGATAAACATAGCTATAGTACAAGCGTCTTTTTCCCCAGTTTGGAAAATTTGAATATTTATGTCTGTATTTTACCAAAGTTTTCTTCTGTAAATTACATCACTTTGTACATGTGAACTTCATCATTATGTTTGACATTGTTATAGTATTCGCACATTAAAATTAAGCTGTAACTAAAATTGTCTGATTAGCATAAAAATGTGTCGACGTCACATGCCATTTAAGTTATTCTAATCGATATCAATATAATATATGACAGACCCTTTTAGATAAGTCAATCTCGACATTCAAATCTCATTCGGATCGCCTTGTCAAAATTAATAGCCATTGTGCTTTAGTCCTTTTAAAATCCTGTTTACTTATTCCAAAATTTACTTACCTCCTCCGCTGTTGTCCTATTTGGAAATTCCCCAATTTGATAAATCCTTTAGACTTCAGTCTGAAATCCCAAATTGAAGCCGTTCTTAACGTTCGACTTAGCGAGCAAGCATGGACTCAAGCATGCTTGCCAATAAGGTTTGGCGGTTTGGGGACTCGGAACGTAGCAAGTGTTGCCTTGCCAGCATTCCTGTCTTCTATCCACAGCACGTCAAATCTCGCAGGGAAAATCCTTAAAGCCCCTGTGGGCACTAACTGCGAGATTGCGTGTCTGGATGGAGCCATGAATGCTTGGCTCTCCGGGCCGAACCCAAATCTACCGTCCAAGCCTGACAGGCAAAGAGCCTGGGACACCATAGCCTCCGCAGCCACTTTAAGTACGCTTGTAGCCACTTCCACGGGCAGGGATCTTGCGAGACTTCTGGCCGTATCCAAGCCAGAATCTGGCCACTGGCTACATGCGTACCCTTCACCCCACACGGGTACCTTAATCGACCCAAGTACTATACGCATTGCCGTCGGCCTCCGCCTTGGGGTCGGAATCTGCGCGGACCACAGCTGCTATTCTTGTGGGGCTGCGGTCGATCAATACGGGTACCATGGTCTCTCGTGCTCCTCGGGCGCCGGCCGTCTGTCACGCCACTCCGAGATCAACGACATCATCAGAAGGGCTCTCGTCAGCGCCAACGTCCCCGCGTTTTTGGAACCACGAATAGTGCGGGATGATGGCAAGCGCCCTGACGGGATGACGTTGATCCCGTGGAGGATGGGTCGTGCGCTGGTGTGGGACGCCACCTGCGCTGACACGCTGGCGGCGTCCTACATTTCAGCCACCAGTCGACAGGCCGGGTCGGCGGCGGACGCGCGAGAGCGGTCGAAATGTAATAAATACAGCTGTCTCGGCGCCAACTACGAGTTCGCAGCTGTTGGCGTCGAGACACTCGGCCCGTGGGGCAAGGGTGCTCGCAGGCTCCTTAAAGAGGTTGGGAAACGCCTAAGGGAGGCAACGGGGGACCTGCGAGCAGGCAGTTTTCTCGCGCAGAGGCTCGCAATTGCGATACAGCGCGGGAATGCTGCCTGTGTCATGGGCACCTTGCCACCGGGGGAAGGTTTGGAGGTGGACGTGTAGGTTGTAGGTATACTTTTGTAGGTTGCTTTTAAGGTTTTTATTTTATAGTTAGTTTTCATTGTTTTTTAAGTTAAGTTTAGTTATTTTTGTAAGTTAAGTTTAGTTATTTTTTAAGTTGGATTTAATCATTTCTTTGTTCATATATTTAGTTAATAAATTTCTTATTGTTAATAATGCCTCATTAAGTAATATTAAATATATGACAGAGTAGATTACTTGAATTTGTGACATTAATCTCCTACTAAAATGATATCCATAGAATAGGCAACATCACAGCTCTAAGACGAGAATTTCGTCGTATGCTAAAATGGATGATTTAATATTATGCGGCCCACTAAGCTTCTAACAAACTTCAATAGTGGTAACGTTTTCAAATACTAGTATGTTATATTTCTTTTATATTAGTGATTTGTTCATACACGAGGTGGCTTTTCTTTCGTACGCTTCAGATTTCTGTTAGCATCAGTAGTGTGTGAGATCCTAACTCTATGGAGGCACTATACAACTCTAATTGGACAGCAAACTGTTTGATCAGCCTTTAAAGAGAAAACTTATCCAACAACTCATCCTAAACCCTTCTTTATGCACAAGTATTTAGAGGATACAATTCCATGAGCAGATTTATTTAATGTGGTTCTAATCCTGTCGTATTCCAGAGTCCAATCCAGCTCATAAATATGTGTACATATTTTTACTTATTGCATTGGAGTAAGGTGTAGAATCGCATAAATATTTTTGAAATTGACTGTAGTATGTATTGGGTTGTATGGCTGCGCAAATAGCATGGGATAATGTATGTTGTTGCAATGTAAACACTTGCTATTGTTTTGAATACAGCTGTTAGTATTTGGTGCTGGATTTATTACAAGTATTTCGATGTTTTAGGTTGGAACATATTGTTGAAATGTTAAAATTTAAGTTTCATGCTTAAAACTAATTCGGAACTGATCCAACAATAGAATATGTGTTTAAAAAACGTAAAAAAAGTAGTTTTTGTATACCATGATGATGCCAAATAACAGTATTTCAGATTTAAGCTGATGATGACGTTTTTGAATAAATTGTTTGGTTTTTCAATAACAGCGTTATTATCATAAATATAATTAAACGGTTAAATTCACGTATATTTAGTCACTACTCGCGTCATGTCTCGGGGAGCCTAGGTCTCCATTATCAAGCACTCCGCATTTTGAGCCAGCTATGAACCAACTCGTGACTTACACAAATTTTCACTTTCACCCCTGGAGCATAATATATGTATAGCTTTGACGACTCCTCTCTGGACGCCCCATTAAGGCAAATCAGAGCTGAGTGTCCAGTGGGCCTCCTTGGGGTTCCACTCCGACCGACGAAGACACGCTAGAGGCGGGGACCCTGACCGACTCTCGGGAGCACTCGGGTCTTTGGGGTCGTTACTGCCCAATAACTTGCCACAAGCTGCCCTGCGGCTACTTTCATATTATTAAGCATTTTTCTAACATATTGGATGATTTGACTACCAAATAATTACTACTATTGAAGTCTGCCTATAATTATTCGTAGTACTTTCTTGAACCACTTCAAAAATAGGCCATGCAATTTTGGAGCTCATATTTATTGTAAAACAATACCTGTCCTAATAGATGGAAAAACATTTTCAACACACGTCGATTTCAAGTAGTACTCCCTTGGTTTATGTCTTAATTCACCACCATTTATAATTTTTATATTTTTTGCCATTGTTAAATAAAATCTAAAGTAAAATTTATTCAGTTTGGAAGTAGTTATTCTCGTTCCGTAGACAGTACGACTACAAAAGCACATTTGAATCTTTGTAATACGAGTACTTCATGTTTTCAAGTAGTAAAGTTATCTCGTTATAAAACTGCTTGTTCCACAAAATAATGCAAATGCCTTATAATATTATGTACTCTATGTAGTTTAACAATGTACGTAAACCGACCTACCTAGGTATATAGTCTTTAAGAGATTAGACATAATAAAAGGGTTAAATACGTTTCACCGCACTGTCCCAGGCTGTCTTACTTTTTATAAGCTTTTATTTCTCAATCTATATAAAAATCGATTTTCTTGCTGAAGATAGAGAATAAATCATGATTTTTGCTACTGCAGTGACGCCGCGGGCACCGCTGCTTACTTTCTAACACAAACAAACATTTTTCAATCCTCCATGTTACACATTATACCGTATTTGAGTAGTGTTCTCATTTCAGAGCTTGCGATTGAGTCCTCTAGAGGATTTCAAATCAAAGCTGAATAGGGTATACTTTTACAGGTTACCTCTATAATCAAAGACGTATACCTAACGTATACCGAGGCTGCATGGTGAAGGCAGTAAGATTTACATTTATCACCAACCTAACTCTTTTCGTAGGAGGCGTAAGAGTCAAGGTAAGGAATTAACGTGCCACTGGCCGTTCTTCAATAGAAGATTGATGATGAGTAGCAGCGTCATAATAGTGGACTAGCGACCCGCCCTGGCTGCGCACGGGCACTATACCTATATAAAAACATTCCTCTTGAATTACTCTACCTATTAAAAAAGACCCATTAAAATCCGTTGCGAAGTTTTAAAGATTTAAGCGTACAAAGGGAGTGGGGAGTGATACATTACTGCGATCGCCAACCCGCTTCATCAGCTTGGCGATTGTGGGCATTACTTAATGCGTCCATAGGTATAGGTATCTAATAGGAGAAGCTTATTAAGTCCAGCAGTGCACTGAAATAGGCTGATGATGGCGATGGATATTGTAATTAAAATAAAACTGTATTTGGGTTAATATCAGCCGGAAAAACAAAAATGTGTCCACTCGGTAGTCACAGATTTTATAAATCTATGTTACAATTTGATTGTACCGTCCTAGTTGTACTATCAATTGTTTTATCCCAAAATTAGTACATGAATTCCTTAACTTTAGATATGTCCACCGAAAAGACGATAACCTAAATCTGACAATGACCCATTTTTCTTTTAAAATCAGGATACGTCGGTTTGAAAAAGGAATACAACAACAATGGCTTAACAACAGTTTAACGTAAAATTCTATCAATCAACTCAGAAAATAATTAATTCATACAGCAAATGTTCCGCTTTTTTTCCAAGGTCCATATAATACAGTGTTAAAATCTTAAAGTCAAGTTGAGTTGCGCTGAAGTTGAGTTTGAAGGGAATGCTAATAAAGTCTTGAATAATCTGTCAAAAGTTCAAGTAAATAGTTGGGTCATCATTATGATTTATGTAGCTTTATATATTTGTATATGGTCGTAGGTGCACATATTCGACCTTATAGTTTTATATGTAGTTATGTAGTATATTTAATTCTAAGTCGCCTTTTTTATTATTTTTGTCTGCTTTTCTCTTGGCACTAGTTTGAGTAGTTTGTAGTTTTTGTCTCCGGTTGGACGTATGGTTATCTGATAGAGAATGCCAAAGCAAATCCAACATCAACTCTTATTTGTTTCTTTTCTTTATTCACCGTTTTCTATAGAAGATCTTATTCTAGAACCCTTGAAGAACGCTGTATGCTGAATAGTCCCTGTTTACAACCTCACTCGTTATGCGAAGTGCCCCCCCCCCCCCCCCCACCAGCGCGAAGATAAAGCCGGTTTTAATTACCGGATCCGGTTTTATTCAGGAAATACATTTGTATGACAAACGCCGTTTAGCGTGCTTTCGGGGCCCGGTGGCATGGTTATCCTTTAACCGTCGATTTAATCTTAATCTTCTTAATTAAACCGTTCATCATCATCAGCATCATCTCAGCCATAAGACGTCCACTGCTGAACATAGGCCTCCCTTCTGGACCTCCACATGTACCGGTTAGATGCGACCTGCATCCAGCGTGTCCCGGCAACCTTCATAAGGTCGTCTGTCCATCTTGTGGGTGGACGTCCTAGTTACGCTGCGTTTGCCTAGCCGTTGTCTCCATTCGATTAAACCGTTAACAAAAGGAAATTTCATAATCTTCAGCCGAACGGCCACTGATGAACATAGCCCCCAAAGATTGCCACAATGACCGGTCCTGCGCCACCCGCATCCAGTGGACTCCTGCAACCTTCACCAGGTCATCAGTCCACCTTGTAGGGGATCTACTCACGCTGCGCTCCGATACGTGGGTGTCACTCTGCCCCAGCGGCCATCGGTTCTACGTGCAATGTGCCCCATCCACTGCCACTTCAGTTTAGCGATTTGGAAAGTTATATCAGTTACTTTGGTTCTGCTGCGAATGGTTTCATTCCTAATACCAACTTTCTTGCAGAGAGAAAGGCAAAAAGAAGAAAGGAAAGTTAGCAACTAAAAAAATTTAACTGATTATAAGCATGAATGTATATGTATGTAACATAATGTGGTACTTTGACGAGATTATTTATCATCATTTTGAATAAAACAACATTTCCTGAGTATTATTTTTAAATAATATCGTTTTAAATGAAGACTGATGAATGTTATTAATATTGATATCTTTCATAAAAACTTTTTATAGCCTGTTTACTCCCATCAGCTCATAAAATGCTGAACCAGCAGATAATTCAAGATAATATTTGATGTGTTTTGACGATTGGGAGTAAATCACATCATTACCATAAATAGGTGACGGCTCTCAGCCTAGATG